>OY720441.1:18985422-19162652 GCA_963082915.1 Dolichopus griseipennis | reverse complement strand
TAAGAAGTATCTAATATGTATTATAGCTATTAAATAGTAGAGCTAACATCAATAGTGAAGATGTAGAGTGGGTTCGGAGTTTATTTTGTTAAAAAATTCAGAAATATTACAGTTTATTACATTTAAAATTTGTTTTATCGAATTTTGAAATTAAAATTATTTGTATTATTAATATTATTAAATCAATTCAAATTTGGCAGATCTAATGTAAAGTTGTAAACCCAATGAACGCTTTGCTTGCTTCGCATGCTAATTTTTGCAAATGCAGAAAAGCATGCAAAGCTACTAAGACTCAATGAAAATTTCAAGACAGACATTTTGCAGACATCATTGCTCGCTTTGTTTATTGGGCCCAGTTATATGAGAAATAATGTTTTTTATTGCAGACGTCAAAGCGTAAGAAGCAAGCGAAGTATACAAAGCGTTCATTGGGTTTTCACTTTAAGTTTTTTATAAAAATATATTGAAAGCGCTAGTTCAACTTTTATTGTAATAATCTCTGAATAAAAAGGACGCAGTCTATTTAAAGAAATGGTATAAAGCAGCCAAAAACGTAAAGAAATTTTGTTTTAATTTTTACTTTAATAAAAAATAAGAAACAGTTCTGAAAGATTCAAAGTATAGTTTTATAAAATACTACATGTGTAGGCTTTAATATATTTGTTTTTTTTTAATGAAGCTATAATATCACACAAAAGTTCCGGACAATTTATTTATAGCTCTCAAGAAAATTTCTAAGTTGTACTAAAATAAAACATTCCAGAACTTCTAAATACTATACCAATGTTCTGGATTATTCACTGGATTGAAGCTAGATTTTTCTTTGAAAAGATTTTATTCTTTTTTTCAAGGCTGTATGTACTACTGTTTATAAGGGGCTTTTAACATTCCTCCGAATTCTTTCATTTATCCTAATTCCCCCATACGGTTTCTTGTACATATTTTATTTAAGGTCTTTTTTGAAATTCGATTTAACAAGGTATGGTAAGAGGAGCCCGAACAACTATTCTGAGATTCCTTTCAATTTTCTCCAGCTACTCTCGTAAAAACAAATGGTCTTCGTTGAGATATTTTTTAATAAATTTAAGAACCCATTTTTAATAAATTTTTAATTCCATCACTGCTACTTATATTATATACAAATATAGTATATATATTTAACATTACTAATACAACATCTTATTAAAATATTCTTACAGATTCATTTCAAATAGGTTAAAAAAAAAAGAATATATAATTTGTGGTTTACCCCCGATACACCGTATCCCTTCTTTTAACCATACACACAAATAAAATATGAAGAATAAGAAGAAAAAAATTACACCATTATATTGACAAGGGAAATAATTTAACAAAATTAGTGTCACACATCAAAAAATATAAAAAATAAAAAGGAAGAATTTTAGGAAACAAAAAATTGAGACTACAATAAAGAATAGAATAAAGAAAAATGAAAACATATGAAAGAAAATACATAATTTGATAATTTGCTTGTATATTTAATTGGAAATTACTTTCAATTTATTATTTTATGACTTAATATATGCAAATTAATTTATAATTAACTTTAATAAATTAATAACACAAAAATATGTACATACATATATAAATGAACAAATTAAGAAATTTTATTTAAAAAAACCCAGTGAATTTGATCGTTTAATTTACATGAAAATATCAACTTGTTGTTTTACTATATTGAATCAGGTTAAATATAAACTTTAATCTGGATTCGACTCAGCTACGATTCGCGATGGGTTAAAATTAAGAACTCAAAAATTAAGAATTCAAGGAAATTTAAAAATATATTAACATAGTCTATTTTATATAACATAGAAAGTTCAAGTAGAACAATGTTTAGGATTTAATATATACATTGTTATATATTGAATTTCAATTGACTCATTTGATTAAATATTTTAATCTCAATTCTTTTACTCATAAATTGAGACGAAATTATTTTTTTGAGCTCGTTATTTTTAATTTTGTTTTGAGTATTATTAATGTCAATCATATAAGAGTTAAATATAGTTACTTTTATAATGTTTAAACATAGGTTATATATATTGTTTTAGGGAGTTTATATAGATATTGCCACGAAATCCCAAAAAACAAAATCCAAAATGCCAAAACCCAAATTAAATAAAAATCCCAAATTTCTAAATTTTAAATTACAAAATCCTAAAATACCAAAATCCCAAATTTTAAAATCCCAAATTGCAAAATTCCAATTTTTAGTTAGTTATAAAATCAAGGTTATATATTTTTCCAGAATATTTATAATGTATGTGTATGTATATGTGAGATTTTGGATCAGGTAGGATTTTAGAGTTGGTTAGAAAATCAGGGTTTCAATAATTTGCTAAGCCCCCCGCTTTGAGGGTGGCAGTCATCTCTGTTTTTAATATTCATCTTGTTTCATTTTCATCGGTGTTACCGTTTCTGACAAAAAAATAAAAACAAAACTTTAAAAGAAATCATTTCATATACGTGTGAAATTTTAAATAGACCCTATATTTGTCAATATACCGTTAGAAAGATCTTTTCACACCCTTTACATCCAACTAATAATGTAATTGATCAATTAAAATATTGTACCTAATAATGTTGTGCAGGAGACTATAATTGGGTTGTCAAATAAATTAAAAGTTTCCAGTATAGGGAAAATGTTATTCATATACCTAAGTAGAAATATCTTTAATATTTTTATTTTTAAATAATTTTGATCTCCATCTAATTTAATAAAATTGTACTTGACAAAAAAAAAATGTCCTTGTCCAAAAATGCATTTTCTTTCGTCATATTTTTTTCTTTATATATAGTATTGTGTATGCACTGTGCATCATGTTCAAGGCCTTTACGTATATTATCTCAGTTAAAAATCAAAAAATCGATTAAATTTTTAGTAGGTACATATTAAATTGCATAATTGAAACTGTTACTGTTTACATGTGTAGCATTTTGTAACGAAGTGTTAAAGTGTTAATTCAGTTAAATTTTGATTGTTTTAGGTTAAAAATATTTAAAAAAATTTTCTATTATTTTGTATTATATCTAAGTATACATATGAATAATATAAACAAATACTATTTTAATACTACTTTGGAGAAAAATTAAAAAAAATAACAGTTTATAAAATTCAAATAATTTAAAAATTTAAATAAAAAATTAAGAAAAAATGTATATGTTATAATTCACATTGAACAAATGTCATTTTTAAAGATTAAATAAAACATTTAAAGTCAAAGGATGTAAAAGGATTTTATATCCCTAAAATGCATTTAAATAAACAAAAATAATATATATGGGTACCAAGTACCAATTACCTTTAAACTAACTACTTACCAAATGTAAATTACTTTGTCCTTTGTTCCTCTAGAAAGGAAATGAAAAAATGACACATAAAAATATTTTCAATATAAAAAAACACAATCAAAATTACATTTTTCACCACCAGGTGGTGATACGTTTAGAAAATATTAAAAAAGGACATTTTAAAATTATTATATACATACAAAATATATGCACTATATAACACGCATTGAAGCAAATTGAAGTTCTGAACTCATGTGTTATTTTAGAAGGATTTGGTTAAAAAGACCAGAAATTTAATAGCAATGTTTTTACCCCATATTTAATTAATCAAAAACACAAACCTTTATGTCTAAATGTATTCGAAAAAACAATTCTACGAAAAATTGAACAGATAATCACTTTTGTCTTGGACAAATTAATAAAAAGACAATCATTTGATATTTTATTGAATATTTTAAAAATACAAAATTAATTTTATCATAGATATGAACAAATATAGATATGCATATGGCAGCTCTTGCTTTGCTCAACTGTGTTGAAGTTTGCTGAATTGGGAAATGTCAAAAATATATTTTTTTTTTATAATTAGACATGACATTTTGATTGACATTTCTGAAAAAAGTTGTTATTTATTTTAAAGAGAGTGGTATTAAAAAATCAAGTGTTTTGGTAAAATTCAAAATTGGATTTAATAATGAAATATATTAGTCTATAATTCTGTTAATTAAATTTTCAACATTCATAATCAAACATTGTACATTTCAATTGTAGAAAAAATATAAATCTTAAAGCGGTTCGTTAAATAAATTTGCATTAAATAATAATCCAGGTTATGTTTCTTAATAAAACGAGCGGCATTTTTGATGCCCATACAGAAATAAATAAAACATTGGAAAATACTAGTTTTTTATCAGGTTCTTTAAGAGATTTCGAAAATGCTTCATCAGAAAACTTTTCTATTAAGGAGAAAACGAGTGCATTATTTACACAGTTTTTAGAAATTTTACAAAACCGGGGAAATGAAACCGATGTATTCGATACCATTCAAGAAATGACCCAAACTTTAAGTGGAGTTCTAGAAGAAACTAAAGTAGAAGGCGTTCCTGAACCAAGAAAATATGCAGAAACTGATTGGTTAAGGAAAGAGCGTGATACATGGAAATTATTACATGCTTTATATCATGATCGTATTATAGTACAAAAATCAGAAATAGAAGAAGATTTTGTACCACTTGGAACTTCAGAAAAAGCTATTGTGTCACAATTATATCTAAGTAAAATAAAAACTTAAATTTTTTTACAAGATATTTTAAGAGTTTTTAATTTTAGCTAATTCGAATTTGCGAGAATATCAGCTAGTTGTAGATTGGCTGGAAGCTTGTGCAGCAGAAAAGGATATAATTGAAATCGGTCATTTTACAGATCGTAAAGTAGGATGGGAGAATACTTTGTACCAACTGAAGAGTCCAGGATCCGTCGCTTTTACAACTAGCACATCTATAGTTAAACATATGGATCCAGATGCACCAACACGTGAAAAAAAACCATTACATGCACTTGACATGGAAGATGATATAAGACTTGTAAGAGCAATATTTTCAAAGATTCGGCAAGGCCGGATAGAAGATGCAAAGTCATTATGTGTATATTGTGGACAACCTTGGCGTGCTGCAACATTGGAAGGTTGGCGTTTATTTGAAGATCCAAACTATGAACAAGGTAATGCAAATGAAATTATGCCTATTGAAGGAAACCCAAGAAGAGATTTATGGAAAAGTATAGCATTTCGTATGGCAGATAGTACAAAATATGATACATATAATCGAGCGATATATGGTTCATTATGTGGTCATTTGGAATCGTTATTAAACGTTTTAGACAGTTGTTGGCATGATTTGTTATGGGCATATATGAAGGTTCAAATTGATATAAGAGTTGAAAGTGAAATAAGATCATGCTGTATAAAAAATTATGTAGAAATGCCAGAAAAATATTGGAATAATAAGATGACGCTTGAACAAATTTTTGGTGAAATATCGGTTCATAAAACCCCAACTGTCCGACATCAATCAAATAATAAAATAAATACAATTCAAAAGCATTTAATATTAGATAACGTAAGGGAATTACTTAATTGTATGCGATCTTGGATTGAAGAAGAAAAGCTTTCACCTCAAATTTTAAGATTTTTCGCTCATGTTGTCTTATTTTTAAAACAAATGGGACGCATTCATCAAGAAATTGAAGGTGATTCTATTATTAAAGAATATGTGGAGTGTTTAATTTTAATGGGAGACGCTCAATTAGTAGCTTTCTATGTAGCAACGCTACCAGCTAATCTTCAAATTGTTTTGTATTCAAAATTTTTAGAAGGAATAAAAGAAAAGCAATCTAGATTTGAAGCATTGGAAGAAGCATTATCAGCTGGCCTTGACGTAGAAAGTATTACGACTTATACTGTGCGAGTAATTAGGAATATTGAACAACCTCCAGCAGATCTTTTAAAAACTGAAACGTCAGAATTGGATGAATTAAAAATTTCAGCTTTAGAATGGTTAATATTCTATCCACAACAGAGAGGAGAACTTCTATATCAAGCCAATGCAGTTATTAGAACATTTTTAGCAGAGAGGAAAATAGAATGTGTTCGAAAAGTAATTAATATTATACCAAATGATTCAGTAGACCTGATTATTTCATATGCTGGATCAAAAGAAAATATTTTACCTCGTGAAGAATGTAGTATAAAAGAATACTTATGTCACCAAACATATTTGGCAGCTATTGATGGCTTTAATGACTGGACACATTTGTACCATAATCGTCCGAAAGAACCACAATCAATAAAAGCAAATGCTAAATTTACAGAAAAAATGGCATTAGAACATAAAGAACAAACATATAGAGCAGAAATGCAACGTTGGAACATTACCTTACAAGAACAATCTAAAGGTAAATTAACTTTATTAAGATTTTATGAAATATATTTTATTTTTTTTGTATTTTTAGTTTCTCGAGACTTATTATATAATGTTTTATTGTTTCCTGATAAAGGATGGTTAGTAGATCCAGATGTTGATAAAGAACAAACTGAAGCGTTAAATGAATGGCAATTAAGGGAAGTACAAATGGAAAATTTAAGAAAACTATGTATTCCCGAAATTGTATTACTTTTAATAAAAGTTTTACATTCATCTGGTGATTACGCTGATTGTTTAAAATTAGCTGATGAAATTGCATCAGAACGGCGTAAATTGTATAAAGTATATCCAAAACATAAATTAGCGGAATTATTAGCAAAACTTGCCGAATCATCTTTAGCTCTTATGAATGAAAAATTAGATCCATGGGGTTATAAAATTAATGTTTAAGTTATTTCATAAGTTTTTTTTTATTGTTAATTTCATTTTCTTTCTAATCAAGAGTTAAGCATTTAATTAAAAATGTCAAATAAATGGTTTCTTTTATAAAAAAAAAAAAAAAAATTTATGTATTGTAATTGTACATTTACTTACCTTACATCAAAATATTTTCCAATTTTAATCAAAAACTGAAAAGAAATTAATAAAAACAATAAAAAAATATTGTTTTTAAATTTTTATTATTCTCATCTCTTAAGAAAATAATACATTTTAAACATTCTAGAACCTATCATTTTTTCAAAAATATTTATATTATTCTTTTTGGCTTATTGCTTTAAATTCAAAATTAAAAATATAACTTTAATAATAAAAGGAAACTTTATGTAAAATAAAATAATTTTAGGAAATTCGTTTTCAGGTCACAATTTTACTCTTGAATAACAGGTACTATATTATATTCTATTGAACTAGTTTATTAATAATTCAATTTAAAATTAATAAAGTAGTCAATTGATTATTATCAACATAAAAAATTGTGAAAACACAAATGATATTTAAGCTAAAACTGTTTTAAAATATATATAAGGAAATTCAGATTTATTTACACTAAAACTCCTTTTTGCATTTTTCAAAAAATTTAATATCTTTAAATTTCTATCAGATTTAATTCAATGCTAAAATATACATATATAAAAATCAAGTTATTTAAGGGTAATAACAACTTTAAAGAATACTGCATAAGAATCAAAAATCTAATTAATAATTTTTGGTTTTAGTAACTTTTTTGTAATATAAAAGTTAAAAATTTAAATATCCATTCTATTAATTTCAATATTCTTATAATGAGTATGCAGAACAAAGTGAAATTTTAGTGTATAGTATTTTAAAAAACTTTTAAAGAATGTTTAACTTTTATTATTAAGTATAATGAAAAAATTAATAATATAAGAAATTTTAATATAATACTACATTTTTAATCCGAATTAGAAATAAGGAAAACAAAAAATTAATAATTTCTACTTACTAAATAATCCTTATATAAACTCTAAAATTTTAAATATTTCAAAATTAAATAAAACAAATATTTATAAATTTAAGTTTTTCCTCATTAGAATTCCAATAAGGTATTTACAAAATTCTATATTTAGAGTTTCTTCTCTCTTAAGAATATTTACATTTCATTTACAAAATTTAATATCATTTTACATTATCATTTAATTTTTTATCTTTCAAATATTACATTTTCAAGTGTTTTGTTTAATTTTTTATTTTAAATTTATTTTAGAAATTTTTTATTTATCACTTTCTTCACAAAAAATATCTTTTTTTTTTTTATTTTTGGTTTCTTTTAAAAAAATATATATTCTCATTTAATTATTTGATTAGAAAAGAAACATTAGTGTTTTTAGTATTTATTTTATTGAATATTAATTTTATTTTAACAAAAAAAAACTTTTTTCAAAATAATTTAATTAATAATTTGTACTTTGCCTTAAAGCATAAGTAATTTGATAAAAACTATATAAAGATAATTTTTTTATTTAATTACATACATATTATTTTTATTCAAGTCTACATTTTTACAACCATGTTTTTGTTTTCTATTTAGAAAGTAATGGAAGAGATTTTTATTTTACTTAATTTTTAAAACTTTTTTTTTTTAATTATTTTTTATATTTTTTTTTTTTTTTTGTTTTTAAAAAGCTTAATAATATAATCTCAATTTTACTTATATTACAAAATTCTTAAAGCGTTAGATAAAGCTATTTAGAATTTGAAATTTCTGAAAAAGTTAAAAACTAATTTGATTTTTTAATAACCTAGGTCTAGAAAATTTTTTTCACAATAATGTACATTTTGAGATTATAAATCTCAAGTAACATTAAAACTAGTTAGTAAAATATCTTTTACGTTTATTAGGATAATTTAATTATGTATAGTTATAAATAAACAAATGGTAACTTTAAAGATATAAATTTTTAAATAATAAGAGTAATAACGTAAGTAATCATATTGCAAAATTTTCATTACAATTATAAAAATCTAAATTTCAGGACTAGTTTTTATTTTTAATATATATTGGTTTTTTAAAATATCAATACTTCGGAATTAGAAAAAAATTTCTTATTAAAAAAATATATATTAACTATTTTTTTTAAATTTTTTATCAAAAATATTTTAAAAGAGAATATGTATTTCCAAACAAGTTTTTTTATAGTATAAATTTATAATGGAAGAGATGTAAACTCTATTCTCTTAAGAATCTTATTTTATTTGGCTAGGGAAATCAAAAATTAAATATCAAATTAAAATTTAAAATATAAAGTTTGTAATTAAAAGTGAAATTAGTTTTTTTATAAAAAAAAAATTTACCATTAAGGAAACATGATTCTTACCGATATTAAGAATCACTTCTAATTATTAAAAATAAATAATAAAATATTTATTTAATTTTTGATAATAGTTAATAAATAATAACTAACAGCTTTAAATATTTTTTCATTCAAAAGAAATTTTTTGTTAAACTTAAAATGTATGTAATGCTTAACAACTAGTTAAAGAAAATCTTACTAATTCTTAACCTTTTCAGAACATAAGAAACAAAAACTAAACCAAAATATATTTTCGGTTTTAATTTTTGGACGCTTATTTGTTCTTATATTTTTTTTCTTTGATTAATTTAAAAATTTTTATTTTTTATATATTCAAAAACATAGAAGTAACTAATATAAAATAGATCTAGAATTTTCAAAAATGATTTAAATTAACCAAATAACTATAAAATATTTAATTTTTTTGCTTTTTATTTGGTTTTTTCTACGAAATTCTAATTTTGTTTTTTTTTTTTCTTTTTTTTTCAACTAATATTAAATTTTGAGAAGCCTCTATTGTTTGTAGCCATAAGACATGCACTATTTTTATTAAAAAAAAAATTAGAGACTGCTTTTTGCAATTTTGCTTTTAAATTCTAATATTTCTTGCTTTTTTTTCTGCAAAACTAAATAAGTCTAGAACTTATTCAAATTCAAAAATTTTAAGTTTAAATAAAAAATTTTCAATTTCAAAAAAAAAAACATTGAATCTTTTTTATTTTATTTTTACAGATCTAAATTTAAATTTTGTATGAGTTTCTGTTTTAAAATAATAAATCGTCAAAATTGTTTTTTAATTTTTGCCTTAATCTTATTAAATTTTAGCGCAATAATACTATATAATTCGAATTGTAATTAATTTGTTCTGCGCTATGTCTAGGAGTTTATTTAAATTTTTTTTTAAATTAAAAATTTTATAAAATCTCAATTTTACTTAAAATAACTAAAAAAAAAAAAAAAAAATTTTAAACGAATTTTTCATATTTTTGAATTAAGCTTAACGAATATTTCGAATTTTAATATGAAATTAATATATTAAAGATATTTAAGAATATTTTAAGATGTAAATTACATACATAATACCCCTTAGTCCCAAAAAACTGCACTGTAGTGCACTTACCCTATAAATATATACTTTCGCCAAATATACTTTCATAATATTATAGTAATTTAAATATAATTCAATAATGAACAAAAAACAGTTGCTATTACTAAAAAAAATTTTAAAATAATTTAAAAGAGGAAAATCTTTTTTTAAATTATCATTTTTCATTTAGCTAAAATTCAAAAATACGATATTTTCAGTAAAAGAAAATTAAATCTTACAAATTTACCAAAAAAAATATAAAGATTCATAATATACATATTATATAAATGAAACTGAAACTAAATAGTAAAACTCCCAAGAAAATCTAAAATGTTATATAAAGAGAAAAAGAAAGTTTTTTTTTTTGTTATATTAAGAAATAAATTTTTCTTTTGTACAAAAATTAATGTTTTTAATTAATTAATCGAAAGTTTTATTTAATTAAAAACAAAAATTTTTTAAATCTGAAAAAAAAATTTAATTTCAGCTATAAACACTATCTGAACTGTTTTCACTATTTGAATCACTATCTTGTAATGATATTACTCTTTTTGTATCACCCAATTTACGATTTTTATTGAATCGTAAATCAAATGTTAATGATTTTGAATGATATAAATTGCGTCTTTGTGTATGTTGTCCAAAAATATTGTTATTGTTGTTGTTGTTGCAGCAGCTGGAACTGTTGTTACCACCAATGCTGCCACTATTACCACCATTAACGAAATTTGTAATTCCAGCACCTGAATTCAATGAATGTCTTCGTCTGCTGTTTTTGTTTGCTTCTTCAATTGATGACGCTGTTGACGATGATGATGATTTAGGTACATATAAAATTTCACTCAATTTTTCAATTAAATAATCTGGTTTTGAACTCATCGGAGTTATATGAATTGTAGCTGCAAAATTAGCTGCTTGTCCTCCCTTTTTTTTTGTATTGTTTTTTTTTTTTTTTTATTGTTTTTGAAGTATTAAAACAAATATTTTATATTGTTTTTTATTTTTTTTTTTTTGTTTTTTGATATTGTTCACCCAAAAATTTGTACCAGAGATTAAATGTACCAGATTTATAGTTGAAAGAATTTTTGTTTGAAGGAATGTACAAAAAAAAAGGATGCAAGAGGAAGATTTTTGGTGGTTTTTTTTTTTTTTTTTGTAAAAAATTCCGAAAATAAAGGAATAAAATTGATGGAAGAGGATAAGTAAAAGGATAAATTTATAGAAGGATGTGATGATTTTTGTATAGGTTATTTTTTTTTGTTCAAATTTCAAATTTATAAATATAAATTTGAGAATTTGAGTTTTTAAAGAAAAATATTATATTTTAAAAACTGTTTTTGATTTTATTTTTTATTTTTATTTAAATAAATATATTTTTAATTTTATAAAAAAAATGTAGACAATATTTTGGTTTTCATTTTTAAATTCAAATTTTTTTTTAATAATAAAAATAAACAAATACATTTCAAAAAACTACAATGGGATATTAAGGATAAATGAAATTTTTAAGGGGGTTACTAAAGCATGTTATAAAATTCATAGGCATTTTTTAATAACAACTATGATTTGGAAGGATAATAGTGAAAGGATTATTCAAATAATATACTAAATTTAAATTGGAAAACTTTTAAAAAAATATAAAATTTATTAATGGTAGTTAAGCATTTTTAGATACCGTGGATTATGATAAAAATCATTTGAAATTATTTTCTTAATTGAAATGAAAAACTTTTGTCAAGTTTTAAAATTGTAGTTAAAGAATATAAAAGTAAAATTCAAAAATTTTAATTCCTTTGGAATTAATCAGACTTTGAATCAGCACAGTTTTTTTAATTCGAAATTTAAACTCTTTCTTTTGAAAGAAAGAGTTTAAAAGAATTGCAAAATTAATTAAAGAACTTATTTTGGGTGTCAACTATCAGCAGTCATTTTTCACGGCTTGTTTGTTATCGTTCTTTCAAAAATTTTCTTTTTATTGTGAATTTTGTTAAATGTCTTATTAATTTGACCTCGCAAAAGATCAAAGATTGATATTTTTCAGCCAATATCACATGTGTGATAACTGATAAGATAATTGACATTCACAATAGGGATATTTAAAAAACATATGAAGTTTTAAAGTTTTAAATTCATTAGAATTAAGAAATTCTAAAAAAAAAAGTATAAAGTAGATTAAAATACTTGAGCACGCATAACTACCAATCTTTTTTAGGGGATTATATAAAAGAAAATTTAATAAATGGAAATAATATAAGAGTATAAAAGAAAATTTAAATAAAGGATGTCTACAGGATAAATTAATTAATTAAAAAAAAAAAAAACTAATTAAATTTTAACATTTTTTAAAAAAAATATATATATATAAAATTTATTACTCTCATAATAAAGAACTTCACACATAATTTACCCAACCGCTTTACATTTTATTTATGTAAGTTTTTTTTTATTTTATGCGGATGTAAAACTTTTTTTTTTTTGGTATTTTTATTTTATATTTGCTTTAAAAATCTGGCAATTAAAAAAATTTCATTTTTTGTTTTTCTATTTTTTTTATTATTTTTTTTTTAAGTTTAGTGGTTAGAAAAATATTATATTTAAAAAAAATATTTAATATATAAAATGAAAAATAAAATAAGTAAAAATAAGAATAAAAAGAAAGAAAAAAAAAATTTAAAAGAAATTCAAATTAAAAGAAAATTTCTAGAATTAAAAAAAAAAATTTTCTTTTTTTTTTTTCTTTTTATTTTTATTTTAATTAGCAATAATTAATAAATACATAATATATTTATTACTTATAAGCTAATTTTTATATTCTTATTTATTTTTTAATTTCATTTTCAAATTTTTTATTTTTTTTTTTTTAAAACAAACAAATACGGGAAAACAAAGCAAAAACATTTATTTACAATCATTTAGTAAATTTTGTTTTTTTTAAACACTTGAACATGGCATAATATGGAAAAGAAGAGTCTATGTTTTTAAAACTAAATTAAATATATACATACTAATATCATAATGTTATAATTTATAACAATCAAGTTAAATTTGTTCATTTGATTAATTCCTATTATAGGAAGCTCTTTGTAAATTTCTTCATTAACCAAGTTATACTATGTTACATGTTCATTGAATGTTTTTTTTATTTTTATTTAATTATTATTAGCGCTTAATTAATAATATAATATATAAAATAAGTTTTGTGAATTTCTTTACTATCGGTAATTATAACATACCTGTATATCTGTTTCCATTTTATCACCAATCATAATTGATTCATTCGGTTGAACATTCAATAAATTACATGCCATGTAAAATATATTTGGATTTGGTTTCTCCCATGGTAAATCACCGCTAACTAATATACCATCAAATAAAATATTTAAATTTAATTTATTTACTTTTTCCCATTGTGCATTGGATGGGCCATTTGTTATCAAACCTATACGATAATTTTTACGTAAATTTCTTAACAGAATTTCATATTCATTTGAGATTGTTACGTATTTGTAACGTAGCTGTAACCATTGTTTATAAATTTTTTCATTTAAATATTTCATATTTTGTGGTAAAGCTTGTGTCCATAAATGTGAACGCCATGAATCTAGTGTTGTTTGTGTATTATCTGGACAGCTACGAAATTCTTGTAAAAATTTAGCTGTAGTTGTATCAGCAATTTCATTTGTTAAACCATATTTTGTTTGTAATATAGCTGATAACTGAAAGTAAAAAAAAAATTAAATATATTATAAATTTTATTTATATATTTAATCTATTAAAAAAAAATTAAAAAAACATCTTTAAATATAAATTAAGTAATTAATATTATTTTCGACTGAATGACTTCTAAAATGTATTAAGTATTCTTTATTTATTACTTATTTTGCAACTTACAAGTAATAAATAACAAATGGTTTAAAAATATTTTTAAAATAGTTTGTAATATAAACAAATTGTTAAATTTTTATTTAAAGTATGTACTTATATAAATTTAACATTATTTATATTAATGAGTAAAAAAAATTTATTTTTATATGAAATTTTATAAAAATTGACGGTTCTGCGCGCAGAGAAAGGCATACATGAATTTATATACAGGTTTTCCACTCGAAAACCAACCTTTTGCAAATGAAAACCAACCTTTTATAAAAATATACACAAAAATTAATTTTAACCCTCAGCGAACTTCAAGACACTTAAATTATAAAAATGAATTAGAAATTAAAGTTTAATTTATTTTGAAATACTTATATGCATATTTATGTATTTTTTCATAACACGATTTCATCAAAGTTGAGCTAGCGGTCTGTTTAAATTTAAATCTAATAAGTCTGATACATGTTCTGCACTCATTTTAGGCGTATTTAATTTTTTCTTTTTACCTACTGAAATCGACGGATTAAAAAATTTTTACAATTTCAAATAAAATTATCATCATAGAAGGAAGCTATGCTACTTACTTATACTATAAAATGTCCAATTATTACTTGTTAATTAATTTAATTAATTTTTGCGTATGTTTTTATAAAGGGTTTGTTTTAATTTGGAAAAGGTTATAAATTAAGTTATAAAAGGATTATAATTTTAATCTCTAAAGTATTGAATATATTAAAAACAATAGAAGTTAAGCAAAACTTAGTTTAAAAAATTTTTATATTTCATAGAAGACTTGAATACAAATTAATTAATTAATAAACGTATTTCATCTATTTAAAAATTCATAATAAAATTGTTCTTGAATCTAAAGTACTTTAAATTTTAAACTTAATTTCTAAATTTGTTATTTATTCATTACATTACATAATACCATTTATTTGTTTATTTACTTATTTAATGTCTTAATTTTTTAATAAATTTTAAATATAAATTTCTGAACACCATTTTGTTTTATGTCATTAAATGTACACCCACCCACCATTTTAGTTATTTTTCCAATTGATAAAACTAAACTAAATACATTAGTAGGTTGAGTGTTTAAAACATTTCTTTGATTTTATTTTCCATTGTACGTTACGCGATATTAAATATATAAATAAATATATATTTAATTTATTTATTTATTTTAGTATGTTAAAATTTCTTTTGTCTGTACATTTTGTTGTCTCTACTATGTAAATATAGAAATACATACCATAAATAGTTTTAATATATTCTTTTTGTCTATAAATTCTAAAATATAAAATTCCATCCTTCACTATACATTAAATAGTAATGTCGTCATTTTCCTTCTAAAAATTTTTCCATATTCATATATTTTAAAATAAAATTATTAAAAATAAAAAATTAAAATTAATTGAAAATTAGCCAAAAAAAAATTGAAATTGAATGGCAAAAATCCAATTTTTACTGCGAAAAATAAATTTTTTAAATCCTAAGTAAATATTATGTACATTTTTCTAATTCTTGTATTTATTCTGTACTAAACGTTCTTCATAAATTATATCCGAGATAATAATTAATAAAGTTGAATAACAAATTGTAAATTTCCTAAGATTTGTAAAAAAATTTTGCATTTAAATTTAAATAAATAAAACAAAAACAGGACAAATGCAGCAATTCGTCTATAGTGTGTATAGGAAGGAATTGATGCATTTTATACAGAGAATTTTTATTTTTAATTGTTGAAAGTTAAAAATATATATATAAAACTATCATGAAATAATATATTTGTATATTTTCAAAAAGAAAAAAAAGAGTTCACAAATTAGAAAAAATAATAAAATAAAATAAAATAAAAAATTAAAAATGTACTAACTAAAACAGAAAATCGTTTTTATTTTTAGAAATTTCAGTTCAATGGCTTTTTTTCATATGAAAATATTTGATCGTAATTTTAAACTTCCCTGACCTTAAATTAAATTTAAAAGAGATACATATATTTGTATATATATATTTTATATTTACACATTAATGTATAAATATATATATATATACATAGGTATTTATTAATATGTAAATATATTATTTTTATTTTTAACTTGGTTTTTATTAAAAATAAATAAAAGTGTATGAAATCAATTCACAATGTAATAATATTGTTAATTTTTGATTATTTTATTTATAAATTGTAAACTTGCAAATTTGTAAGTATTTTAAATTATTCAAATATCCCTAATTAAAAATGAAAATTTGTTATAGATATTACGCTATCCGCTTATACGTCTTCATATTTCATTAAATTTTGAAATATTTTTCAAACAATTTAACATTTAAAAATTTTCCTAAAAATAAAAATTAATTTCATTATTAAAAAAAAATATAATTATGTTAGAAAAAAACTTAAAAAATCAAATCTATATCAATATGTATCGGTATTATTGATAATACTAATATCAGTTGGGTACAAAATCTTTCGTTTCAAAATCTCTTGTGTCAAAATCTCGCGTCTAAAACCCTGATTTTGAATACAACTCTAAATTCCCTCTTAATTTAGAATCTCACACATCCTTATATATAAATCTTCTGGAAAAAGCGTATAATCCTGCCTATGAATTCAACCCTAAAATACTTCCTAGTTAAGAATCTCGTATACACATATTATACATTTATTCTGTAAAAGGCGTAAAATTTGATTTTGAACATAGTACAAAACCAGGTACAATAGCGCTACCACCCTATTAAAACCCTGATTTTGAAACCAACTCTAAAATTACTTTTAATTATATTTCCTACATATATATAGTATTTCAACTTTTCAACCAAATTTTGACACACGAAATTATGAAACCTGAGATTTATAAAAGCACGAGATTTTGATTCGCTTCCTACTAATCTAAAAAAAAAATAGACATTTAATACAATTTATTTATATTAAAGATATTTCTTTAAGGACTTGGATATTCACTTAATGTTAGAATTGCCTCAAACGGTTAAATTTATTTAATCAAAATTAATAATGAATAATGATATTTAAATTACGAGGGTAATAACGTTCCAAATTTGCTTTAAGAAGATATTAACAAATAATAAAGTAGGGGGCAAAAAGATTTAGTTTTTTTTTAAAGTAGAAGCATTCGTTGTGTTTTCGAATATGATTGCAGTATTAAGCTTTTTTTTTTATTTTATGACATTTCCATAAATAATTTGACAAGAAAATTATTACAATTTAATTAAATATATTTACAAATTGTAAAAATTACAAAAGAAAAAGTAATGAAACATATGACAAATAAAATAAAATAATATTTGACTAACAATATTTATAATTTATGATGATTTATGATTCATTCTTAAATACAAATACGAGTAATTTCTATTAACTATAGTCACTTATTTATTTTTTATTTTATTAATTATATTTTGTTCTTGAACATTGCTTTAAAAATAATAAAAAAAAAACTCTTATAATGAATCAGATCAACTAAAATTGCTTTAATAATTAATTTATATACTAATATGTACTTCCTTAAAATATAATGTAAATATTAAATTTGGTCAAATTATTTTAATATAATTTTTACGTGGTATGTAAGATTTGACGTATTTTAATTTTATTTAATTCTAATTGCATTTTAATTTAATTTTTATACCTATATTTTGTTATTTAAATTTTATAAGTATATTCGAAAAAAAAAACTTGAATCAATGCCAATTGAACAGTAAAATTCTGTTTAAGTAATAATTCATTAGTAAAATTTTATTTTTAAAATTCCATATCCATTTTTTTTTATCAATTTTGCATCAATTTTTGTTTTAAATTTATTTATCTTTTAAAATAATCGGAAATCAATTTCTAATTTACAAGTAGGATACTTATGTATTGATTTTAAGTCCCGCTCTATGTAGTATTGTAGGTTCAGTACCGCTCATTCTTAAATAGGTACCAATATTAATATAAATTAATAAAATTATCAGATTATCTTTACTTAATTAGAGAAATTACATTTAAAAATCTAAACTGAAACAAGGAATAAGAATATTTAGTAAATATTAAAATATTGAAAAACAAAATGTTTGGATTAAGCTTCATTAATGTTAAATTTATTCATGTGGTGAGCCCAACCATATATTGAACAACCTGTCTTTTTTTTTTTTGTGTTTACCCAATACTTCTTCAATATTTGATCGTGTTTTTGATTTCAGTTTTTCATAATTAATTTTCAAGTCATTAAATTTGTATAATATTTTAATAGCTTTCACTTTATTTGCCTTCTTAAACAATTTTTGTTTGGGTGTTAAATTTATAAAAGTATTTAAAATTTAAAAAAATTTTTTTTTGTTTATTTATACAATATGACGAGGGAGCAGATGCTGATAATTTATTAAAAAAATTATTTTTTTTTTAATGTAAACATGAATTTGTAAATATAAGAAAAATAAATTTACCAAATTTTGATTGAAAAATACGAAAACATTTGAAAATAATTAAAAATAAATTTATAAAAATTTTTTAAATAAAAAAAATAAAGATTTTTACAACTGTTTTAATTTTTTCGTTAATCATATCATAAATATAAAATAAACGGATAAATAATTTTAAAAGATCAATTTGTTTCCTTTATTTGCTTGAAAAAATTTTATTTCACTAACAAAAACAATCTAAAAAAAAAAAAAAAAAAAAAAAACAATCTAATAAAATAATATATCTTCACCAACACAAATCGCCTACTAACGATTTATTATATTGATCATGCGACTAATTACGAAATTTTTTTAGGATCACAAAAAGATCAATGTAATTAAAAAATTAATAAAAAATTTAAAATAAAATTGTAATTCGTATAAAATAAACTATAAAGAACCACCTTGAAAAACCTTCAAACTTAAGAGAAACACTTTTATCTGAAAGTGTGCCAAATAAAACTTAATTTATATTATATTAAACGTAACATCTATATGTTATTGTGATAAAGTGTAATGTATCAAATGATAGCTTTAATTTCAATTATTTATAGTGTGATCTCCCAGATTAGATTACTACTACTCTACTTGATACAATACTTATAATTGTATACGATTGGATACATTATATTTGGTAATTGTTGGTAAAAATATTCGTTTGTGTATCAAAAATTTTAATAACCATGCAACATTTGTAGATAAACAATTCCCAAATCAACCATTTTACATCTGTGATAAAGCATCTGATATATTTCAATGTCAAGAAAATATACTATACAAATAGATAATCACAAGTGAACCATTCAAAATAACACTTCTTCTACTTTCAAAAGGAAAATCTCAATTTTCTTTTGATTTTCCCGCCTATTCAAAACAATGAAAAATTTAAAATGGAGTAAACAAAATGAGCTCTTAATTTAAATCATCATCATAATTAAGGATAAACATTCAAGGTTTCATAAAATTATTAAATTTTTTATGCCAATTTTGTTTACTCATTTTAATAAAAATCTGAAGGAGTGACGTGAAGGCAAAAGAAAAAAAAAACAATGAAACAAATATTTTCCAAAGAGATTTTAAAGAAAATGACGCATTATTAAAAAGAAAAAAATCCAACTTAAAAATTATTTCTAGAAATTACTCAGCGTCACAAAAATTAAAAACAAACGCCAAAATGAAATTTTAATATGGAAACAATGAAGAGATTTTTATCAAAGGAACGACATTAACCAAACGCAGCATTGTTCGAAATGGCAATTGTCTGTTCTAGTTCTAGAATTAATATAAACAATTTTTTTTCTAATCAAAATATTATAAATTTTTTAAATTTCATATTTTTTGGCTAATTAAATTCCCAAATATTGAATATTTTGGTACGCTTGGCCAAAATTATTAAAAATTTACAATTATTTGTTATGTATACAATTCAAATTTTTAAAAAAAAAAAATCAATTATATTTATAAATAAAAAACTTCGAATAAAAAATTAAATAAATAATCGTTTGGGTCGATTCATTATTTTTGACTGTAAAGTTAAACTCATATTAAACTCTCATTATAGTATGTTTTGGGATCCTTGTAAGAATTTAAAAAAAAAAATTAATATTAAAAACCTTAACTTAACAATTTTACTCGAACTATTATCTAGAACTACTTAAAAGACGTTAAAAACTTAAGTCTACTTAAGAAAATGTTTAATAAAATATTCTTTAAAGTCGACTTTAAAAGAAATTTAATACAGTAAGATCTAAAATAAGGTAAATTGTAAGATGAGATACTTAAAGCTAAGAAGATTTAATAGCAATCAATTTTAGTCTGAACATTTCAAACTGAAAAGTATATTCACACATTTTATATTTATTTATGTATATTGCTTCTGTACATTATCTCAATATTTCTTATTATTGAGTTTCAAACAGTGTAACATCTGAATACAAAGAAATTAGTTTTAACCTTATACAAATAGTTTTAATAATCTTATTTTTATCTTATTAATTGAAAATGCGTGTCCTTAATTAATCAATGTAAATTCTAAAACAAAGAAATATTGGATCATGGACAAATATTCAAATTAAAAAACAAATCAAAATTATTTTCAACAGAAAAAATTTGATCAGAATCATTTTGAAAAGTCTCTGACAAATTTTACCACCAATTAAATTCATTAATATCAACCAAATTTGTATATTGATAATTTCTACTTTATATTTTTTTTAAAAATAATTCAAATTTAATTAAATTTAAACCTTAAATAGAAAATTATTTACATATACAAAAAAAATTCTATTTTTAGAAGTAGCAACATTTTTAGAAGTAGCATTGCATGCATTTGAAGCAATAATTTTTCTTTTTACTAAATAAAGGAAGAAAATAATTTTGAATTTCTAGTTTTTCCAAAAAAGAAAATGAAGTAAAATTTTTAAAATAGAATTTTATCGTATATACATACTGCTGTTGCATATTTTTTTGTTCTTTAGATCCGATGATGAAATAGACATAAATTTTTTAGACATTTTGTATGTGTTTTTAAAATAAAAATAAATTTGGAGAAAATATCCCCATTTTTTTTTAATTTTTAATTTTGTGAAAAAAAAACACGCAACATCTTATGTTGTTCTGAATTTTTCTTTAAATATAAGTTTTCTAAAAATAAAAGTGATTTCGTCTCATTTTATTTTTTTTTAAATTAAAAAAATAGAAACTAACAAAATTTTCTCAATTTTTTTTTATTCGTCTGCATTTTAATAGATATGAAAATACATTTGAAATAGTTTTTTTATTTTTTACTTTCCTTAATTATATTATTACTCAAAAAAACTTATAAATTAAATATGAAAAGTATTGTTACTATTATCAAATTACAATTTAGGATATTTCACTTAATATTTAAATAATAACATTTTTAATAGAATTTTTTAATTTTTCTTAATCTCCAAATAATCTTTTGCCTAATTCCATCATTTTATGATTACGACATACTTTTAAGGCATCGGCTTTCTTTAAAACTGGTATTAAATCTGTATTAGCTGATACTAATTCACTAAGGAAATCTTCGTAAGCTGATTTAACACTTGGTGGTAATGTACCAATTTTAACTTTTTTCAATGTTGTAATAATACCTTCAGCCCAACCACTTTCTAAGCAAAATTCTGATATCCATGGTATTAAAGGCAATACACCGCTTAAAGTTTGCATACCTAAGAACCATAACTCAGATATTTCCATCCAATATTCTTTATATTGAATTGATACAACTAATGCAGTTGGATCATTTGATTCATCAATTGTATATGCATTCCATAAGAAACGAATTAATGATTGAATAAAACTACATATTGAGAAATCATTTTTTTTAACTTTTCTTGATTGTTGTTTTAATAAGAGTAAACCTAATACTGCCAAATGTCCATACATAACTAGATGCTCTGGAATATCTTTTAATTCCGGTAAATTATCAAATACGAATTTCAAAAGATTTGCGAACAATGGACTGTCTTCAGCACGTTTTTGTTCTAAGACGCATAGATTCATGAAAACATTGCATAAACTTACAACGCCAGCTCGAGCATACTTCATTTCTTCAACTTGTTCTGGTGTTGGAACTGGATCTGGTTCATTCATACGTTTTAGACGTTCAGCTCTTGGTATTGGTGGTCGTTTGTAATGAGAAATTGAGAAATAGAATTCTAATGCTTCCAATAAAACTTCATCTTGCTTGTGTGTAAATATAACACGTCTAGCTTCATCTTCAACAGCAAAATGACATAAAGCTGGCAACATTACTCTTAAAATGTCAACCGGACCATCACCTTCTTTCTTTTCTTGATGGTGTGATTTGGCTTCTTGAAACGTTTCATTTGCCAACTTAAACATATAAGGTAAAACCTTATAAATTTGAGGTCTCATTGCTGTTGTTTCTTGGGCTAACCAAGCTGATAAAACTCTTACAATTGCAAAAACAAATGCTTTATCATTTGGTGGTAAATTATCTTTGTTTTTATCACCAGAAATTCTAGTAATAACAGCAAGAACTTGATTAAAAGCTCCTTTCAAAGCAGTATATGTAGATTGTTTTTCTTTTTGATCTAAATCTACTGAATCATTTCCCATGTGTACAATAGATAACTCTAATATTATAAAACAACTTGAAATTAAATCTCCATTTTTAAATGTTGCTTCTAATTTCTTTTCATCCATTTGCATACGCACTTCAATAGCAGCTAATTGCAACAATAACAAGAAAAATTTCTTATCTTCTCCATCCATGAATGCCCATTCAATGCCTAAAACTTGAAGTACAGCTGCACATAATTTTAATGTTGGATTGCGTTGGTCCTTGCCAATTTTACTTTTTAAAATATCGCCACAAGCCTTGAATAAACTTTCTGGCCAAATTTCACCTTCCAGTGAATTACGAATTATTTCTCTGCGACAGCTTAACAAAATTGGTGTTAAAATATTACATAATTCAAATTTTCTTTCATTATGTTCTGTTTCCATGTCCAAAGCAATACGTTGTAATAATGCATGAAAAGGTTTGGGATCTTCACCCCATGAAGCTGACCCAAATTTTCCAGTTAACAATGCAAGTAATTGCAATGCTTCGTCTGTTTGAAAACTCTGTTGTGAATAAATCTTTGACATTTTGGCAATGGCACCAATTTGTAAAAGTGCCTTTTGACCAGATTCATAACTAGCAATACATTTTAAACAACTATACGCTTCACTAACAACAATCAAGTTATCTTCAAAATCGTCATCATCTGAAGTTTGTACAATGTCCAACAAAGTCGGAATAGCTTCAATCATTTCTTTATGGGTTGCTAATTGTTCTTCATTACAGAAACATGTTAATATTGACAATGCAACACTTTTATAAACCAAAGGTGGACAATCATTGGGCAAATCCTTTGAAAGCATTAATTTTTTTAAAAATGGAAATCCAATTGCTTCAAATAGCTCTTTTTTAGCAGCAACGTTACAATCTTTCCCTTTAATTAATTTAGTAACTAAAAAAAGTGCAGCAAATTTTTCAGTGTCACTGCTGGAAGCCTTCAACATCGCAGCACATTTTTTTACTGAATCTGGTATTTCAGACATATTGTAAAATATTTATTCTTTGACTAAAGTAAAAATTTGGTCCGTATACAATAAGGTGGTATTTGATTTTCGTCCGTTTATTTGAACTATCCACTGCGACACACGAGGAAGAACTGAATGGGTTCTTCTATAATTAATATTAAAGATTATTTCTTCCTCTCAAGAGATTTTTCCAAACGCTTAGAATTCATTAAATAGAAAAACTAAAATTCTCTTTCCAATTTTTGCTTATGATAATTTCAAATTTAAATTTAGAATTTTGTATACATATTATATTTATATATACGGTATAAAAACAATCTCAAAAATGAGAACGAGGAGGCGTTTGTTCGTTTTTAATATTTCAATAGTGTAAGTGATGTTCTTTTATTATGTTTTGGTAAACTTTTCAAGCATTGATTTTATATTATTTATTACAATTAAATAATAAAATTATGTATGTAAAAAAATTTGATAAAATATTTGCAACTTTGAACTTTAACAATTTGACACACGTTTCATAATATGACATTTCAATTAAAAAAAAAACATTTGACAGATGACATTTTTTATGAAAATTTTCCATTGCATATTTTACCAATTTTTTTTTTTTTAAATTTAAAGTTTTACAACAAATTGTTTCCAAAACTTTGTTTTTAATTTAAATGTAGTGATAATATCTATTATTTTAAGAAAATTAACAAACTAATTTTTTTTACTTACTTTTTCACAAGCTTTTTCATCACCTCTACGTGTTGGTATCAAAGTATTGTCCAAATCAAAAAATATTGCTTTAATTTTTTGTCCAAATACTTTTGAACTTTTATTTGCAATACCGTATGCTTCTTTTTTAATTATTTCCATCGATATTTTTAATATTTATTTTTTAATTACTGAAAGTAAAAAAACTTCTACGTTCTTAACTTCTTTTTGTTGCATTAATGACAATTTAATGAAAAAAATTTGTGTCAATGTATTTTAATAATCAGGTGATGGCTGAATAAATTAATACCCAGTAAATAAAGAGCTACTAATATTTTTCAACCCTGCAATTATGAATTTTTGGCTTTTAAAACAACAGCTCTTTAAATTAATTTACTAAAATTATTTATTTTTCTCCATTAAAATTTAAAAATATTTCTTGTGCCTATAAATTTTTAAATAATTTTTAAATTAATGATAAAAATTGAGGTTAGGATAATAAGAGTCAATAATTTTATATATGATAATCTAACACTATACTAAATCTGCAGATTAATATTAAAAGAAATGACCTAGCAAAATATATTAAGATTATTAGATATCACAAATGAAATTGGTTTTAATTTCAATATCAAATTAATTAACAACAATTTAGCAACTGCAACTTGAAGTTCTCTTTAAAAATTTTCCAGAGTTCTGAGGTAGGAATTCTAAAATCTTAAAATTTAATCAAAAAGATTCTAACTATAAAGTTAAAAAATCATGAATCTTTGAAAAAAAGAAATAATGTTAAAGTTCTTTGGGGACATGACTTTATTTATAAATTTTTGAAATACTTAATTGTTTCGATATTTAAATTTACAAGTTTATTATTTTTGGCTCAACTATCGAAGTTTTAATCTACCGGGGACTTTAGAATTATATTTTGAGTCATAAGTCTTCAGTGAACTTTTAAACCCGAGACTTTTGGCACTATACCCAAATAACACTTCTTTGCTTACTGTGTTTATATCACGCGTTTTCTTATTCAGCAATTGTATTTGCAAAAAAATTTTGACATTAAAAATATAAACAAAAAACAATTTAAATCTGTCAATAATGGAGGAAACAACAAAGGAAACTTTAGATTCAAGTTTGTTTTTCAATTAAATTAACTATTATTTAATTTACAAAAGTTATTTATAGCGCCAGTGAAAAGGTCACTTATTGATGATGAAGGATTATTAGCATTAGAAAAATTAGATAGAGCCTCACCTGACTTATGGCCAGAAAAAAGTTAGTGAATTTAATGTCATAAATATCATAAAGTTCTAGTATAATTAACAAAAACAAAATGATAATTTAATTTGTAGTAGATTTTATTATCATAAAGAACGTGTTCTATTTAAAATTAAAAAAAAAAAAAATTAAATTTTAGATTTCATGTCAATAAATAATACACCAGTTCAATCTTCTCCACCAGCTTGGACAAGGGGTCTATCCCAAGATGATATAAATGCTATGAATCGTAAGTAAAAAAAATTTCAAAAGAATGATATTTGTATGTAAAAAAATATTTATTGTTTTAGAACTTGGTGTGCTATCTACAAATGGATTAATCTCAGAAATTCGCAAAATATATGATCAAGCATATCAGCTTGGTGTTATGGAATCAAAAGAAATGACAAGGGGAAAATATCTTGGTATATTTACAAATTCTAAAAAGAAACCATGATAGAAAATCCTAAGATATAAACAAATTAATATAATTAAATGTTGGTTCTATTTAAAATATACTAGTGCATATAAATTTAATATAAATTGGAATAAAGACAAAGTTTTAAATTGCAAATTACCGCTATATAAATTAACTTTTTTATCAGGTAAAATCTGATTCAAAATTGTTTCCAGAACCATCTATCTTATACTAGAAGAAACTCTAGAATCGATTCTCTACTTTTTGTCAACATCTGATTTTGAGTGAAATTAAAAATAAAACAAAAAATTCTAATAAAGAAAAAGAAAACTATTGTTATGTCAATTAATTTTATTTATATTTATTAATGTATTTAATAAAATATACATAGCAGTGGTGGTGTTCTTTTAAATAAAAAATATCCATCCAAGACATAAATGGTAGATATATTTAAAATTTATATAAAATCTAACTTTAATATTATTTGTTTATAAAAAGATATGTCGTCAACTATAGTTAGTACAATACCATCTCCACCGCCACTTGCTCCATCAATCAAAAAATTATCATTACCATTGTCTAATTTAAAACATCAAAATACAACAATAAAATTTGATGGCTGTTTATGGGCAAATCAATATCCAGATATACAACAAGCATGCTATTTATCACAAATTTGTATATTAAAACCACCAAAAGAATGTAAATTTAAAAACATTTCATCCATAATACAACAAGGACCAACCTGTGGATTAACTTGTATATCAATGTTATTAAATGGATCGATATCACCATTAGAAATTTTAGATTTAGCTAAAAATTATAAATACACATTAAATGGAGAAATGTTTAGTGCGAAAAATTTATGTGATATTTTACAAAAAGTGATAATTAAAGAAGAAAAATTTAGAATAACGTGCCAATTATATGAAGGTCCGTTAAATTGTGCCAAGGTCAAGAATTTGATTATCAATGGTGCATGTATTTTAATACCGTATCCTTTTCAAATCAAAATAATTATTATTTTTCATTTTGGATTATTTAATATGCAATATTAAGTGTTTTGTTTAATTTGAAATTTTAAAAATAATCATTTAGTGGTTTTTTATATTTACTATTTCTATTTAGGGATTAGGTGAAATTTATTTATAGAAAAGAGTAAAAACAAAAACAAGTAATTTCAAATATTTTCGTCATTGAGAAGAACACAGTTTTAATGAGTGTTTTTCAACTTGAGTTATAAATTGAGTGTTTTTTTTTTTTATATTAAAACTTATGCAAAATACGTTTCATAAATTTATTTGTAAAATTGCGATTTCCTTTTAAAAACAGGAAATTTTTATTATTTATTTTGTGAAGTAGTGAAAAACTGTTAAATAATTAGTAGGAAACTTGTGCTATAAAATTTATTACAATTGAGTTTATAATTTCACTCAAAAAATGCGTAAAGAATTTTAGTTGAATGGTAACTTTAGACTAAAAATGACAGATTGAAAAATGAGTGACGTTTTTAAGTTGTTTTGTTTTTAAGTAAGGAAGAAGTTGATTATCTTAAAAAATTTACAATTATTATTATTATATATTCGTATTTATTAAACTTCTTATAATTTATAATGGCAACAGAAGAAGATCAAGTATGTATTTTTTTTACTACAGTTTTAAACATATTAATTTTCTTTATTTTTAGATTCAAGTTATTCCTGTAAAGGAACCTCTAGATCTTATTCGACTTAGTCTTGATGAGAAAATTTATGTTAAAATGCGTAATGAACGTGAACTCAGAGGCAGATTGCATGTAAGTTTTAGGTAGATTTAAGCATTTTTTTAAATTAACACCATAGATTTACTCAACTTTGTTAATAATTTGTGTAAAGCTGTAACCGGTTCAAAAATGGTTTATAGGTTATATTTATAGTGTTCTTTCGATTTTTGTTACGGAATTATTACTTTTTGAGTTGCTTTCCTTTCCAAAGCATTGTTTGAATTTTCTCTCGTACTTTAAAAAATATAGTTGAATTACATTAATAAATTTATAACCTAAATACATACTTTACTTTTATAGTACTTTTAATCAATTCTTAATAGAAAATATCTAATTTTTTCATTAATTGTAGGCATTTGATCAACATTTAAATATGGTACTTGGTGATGCAGAAGAAACTGTCACAACAGTTGAAATAGATGAAGAAACTTATGAAGAAGTTTATAAAACAACCAAAAGAAATATACCAATGTTATTTGTAAGAGGTGATGGTGTTATTCTTGTTTCTCCACCAATGCGAGTAGGTTAAGAGAATGAAGTGTTATTTTAAGAATTTTGTAAAGCTTTACTGAATATAATAAAATTTATAAATAAAAAAAACCATTTTTATTGATGTTAAACAAAACTACGGCAAATTCGCATACATTAAAAGATAAATTACAGACCGTTATTTATTCAGTATTAATTTTAATAAATATAATTTGAGAACTATGTTTTCTAAATGACATAAAACATTTCTCTAACTGAGATGGATTACATTTAAACTAAATATTTTTTATATTAATAATTTGAAAAAGATTTAATTTTTTTTTATTTAAAACATCAAAATTTAATTAAAAAAATTAAAATTTCCTTAACTAAACCAAAAATAAAGATATGATCCAGATTATAATCATTCGCCATGCTTGAAATTAGGCCATAAAGCTCATTGGGCTTTAGTTATAGGATACTTAATTGATAATGATGATAATGTAAGTTTTTTTGTTCAACATTCCTAATCGAATACTAATAAAATATTTAATTTAAATATAGTTTTTTGTACTTGCTCGCCATGGTAAAACTAAAAATATTGCCGTTTGGTCATTAAAATCATTAAGTGCCAGTAATTCAAATTTAGTTGAATTTGCTCAACCAAAAGGTTATCCAAATATGGATTTTCTAGTGCCAGAAGGAGGAATCGGTGGACCTCAAGGATTAAAAAATCAATCAATTATTGTTCAAAATATTGAAAACGAAATTATTGTTATAGTTTAGCTTACAAATTGTTTTTAATATGTATAAAACAACACAAATATTTTAACAAAATCAAAATTTTAAATTACATAAATATATAATAAAAATTTTTAATTTTAATTTTATTTAATTTAAGTTTTAAAAACAAAATAAAAATCAAAAACTTATCTTAAATTGTTATAACTTTTAAAACAATTTTTAACAACGAAAATATCTGTGTTAATTTATTTTAATTAGTGAAATTTTTAGAAATTTTAAAATAAAAATTTTAATTTTTTAAAAATTGTAATTGTGCTTTATTTAATTTTTAAAAACTAATTGTAAAAAAAAAAGAAAATTAAAATAAATTATATTTTTATATATAACTAAAATTTTAATTACATTTTTTAATGAAATTTTATTTCTTTTTTTTAAATAATAAGAATTAAATTTTTTTAATGAAAACGATAAAATAGTAACGCTCCATATTTTACAGTTTTTAATTATCAATTCGGATTAAGATATAATTGAAAATAATTTAAATTATGTATTTGCATTTTTTTTTTTGATTTTGAATTGTTATAGATCTTCTTTATTCGTTTGCGAACTTTTTACAGTAATAAGAAAAGTAATGTTTTGGCCTTTTATCTTCTATTATTTAATCATATCTTCATTTTTTAAAATAACGAATGAAATTCATCTTATGAAATTCATCTTTGTCCTCTCCTTCAAAATTAATTTCAGGTTGAATGCTTTAATTTTATTAAGAATATATGATAAGATTTTATGTAACGGAATAAGTCAAAGTGGTCAAAGGAATCACAGGAGAATTGAAGAATGGAAATTTATGTTAAAAATGGTTAAATCTTTTTAAAAAAACCCACCCACCATCGTGATAATACCACACACCTAAAACTTAATAATCACTTGACTAATGTTGG
Source organism: Dolichopus griseipennis (assembly GCA_963082915.1). Classification (NCBI taxonomy): domain Eukaryota; kingdom Metazoa; phylum Arthropoda; class Insecta; order Diptera; family Dolichopodidae; genus Dolichopus; species Dolichopus griseipennis. Next base: position 19,132,808 of record OY720441.1, on the reverse strand, counting down.
ATTTTCTAAAACAAAAAATGTTAAATGCAACCAAAAGTTTACATATTCAAGGAAACAAGATATTTTGTCAGTTGCAATTGGAATATTTATACATATAGAGACTCATCAATACAAATTTAGTACGTAGATTGTTTGTTTTCAAAACAAAATGCATTTTACAGACTGTACCTTCTATTATGATTTAAAAAAATTGAAACAAACGTTTTAAATGAAACTTATATAATATATTTAATTGCAATTTTTATTTTAATATAATTATATATAATATGAATATTTTATTCTTTTTTTTTGGTTTTTATGTTTTTTTGATTTAAACTTTTTGTAATAAATTTTAAATTTTCTTATTTTATGAAATTATTATCATTTCAACGTTTTTTTTTATTTAATTTATATTTATTTATGTATTTTTTTTTCGTACAATCACAGCAAAAAACATTTATTTTTAAAATATTTTCAGTTTAAGCAAAAAAGCAATAAATTTTAAACAAAAACAAAAAATAATTTATTTAATTAAACAAATCGTTTTTTTTTTGAAAACAATATATGGAATATTAACAAATTATGTAAAATAGAAATACTTACGTATTTTAAAATTTATTTTTACAAATAAATTTTATTTCATGGGAAAATTTTCCCATTTTTTCATATATTTCACATCTAAAGTAATATTTCGATTTGTTGTTTTTGTTTTTATAAATATTTTTAGATTTTAATTTAATTTTTATAATAGTTATAATTTCTTTCTTTCTTTAAGTTTCTAAAAAGCAGTTTTGGAAGTTAGTTTTTATACAGTTGAATATTTAAGTTTTTATTCCAATCCATGCATTCAGTTATATGTATATTTATTTAAAAATTTGCTTTATAACTTTTAGAATGTGTGTAAATGTATAGTCTCTGGTCCTTTAAATAGGGATGTTGTTGTTGTTGTTTAGACGGGGGGAAAGCAAGTCTCCCTTACACCTAGGCCTTGCGGCCCGTTGTGCACCTCTGCTCTCAGAGTCGCTCGTAATACTAACAGCGCCTCATTGAGCCATTCTATCTCCTTCATGAAGCTTAACAATTTACCCTGGTCTAACTCCCTTACCGTGCTGAAGTCATCCCAGTACGTTCCTCCTAAGATTCTCAGTCTTAGGTTTTCTAGGGTTACACATTGGCATAGGACGTGGAGAACTGTCTCGTCCTCACTTCCACAGCCTCTGCATATACTCGTAGTTGCCCTACCTATTTTTGCTGCATGGGCTCTGAGCATTAGGTGGCCCGTGCTTATCCCTGTAATTAGTCTAAGATCCTTTTTAATTTTAGGATCTTTTTCGTTTTCTTGCTGTTTGTACCTCCCCAGAAACTCTCTTAAATAGGGATACTAATGCATGTAAACTTATGTAAAAATGCCATATGTAGGATGATTCTAAATGTGAATCAGAAATCACATATTTGGTTTTTTTTTACTATATTATTTAAACTTTCACTTTAAAGTGAATATAATTTGTCAGTAATTTAAAAACCGTTACATTAGAACTAAACAAGCTTAGAACTGTTACAACATTTTAAAAATTAATGGAAAATAAAGGTTAAAGAAAATGCTTTTTGTCTATTCTATTGATTTTTTATATTCAAATATTAATTAATTTTCGAGACCGGAAGTCCATTGAATTGCTTAAAATATGCATTTTTAAACAGAAGTAAGGCATACACCTCTAAATATACGAATATTCATTTTAAAATAATTATGAGCATTTTTATTTAGCAAAAACGGAGCAAAATATGCAAATGACCCAGCATTTATTTTACATTGCATATCCACTTCCAAAGCACCCATTTTTACTTTTTCTATTATAATCGACATTTTAGAATTTATAAAGCAAATTTTTATTTTAATATTAAAATGAATATTTAAATAATTTACATATGTAATAAATTTATAATATTTATTTACAAAATATTTATGTGATAATTTATTTAAAAAAAAAAATCTTTACTTGTATCAATTTTCAATATAAAACTTTAAACTAATTTTAGCTATTTATTTATTTAATTTGTATTTTAATTATTTTAATTTATTTATGTATTTTGTGTGTATATATTTTATAAATAAATTGATGGGCTATAAAATTCATAATATTATTTTATTTATTTAATATTAAAAAAAAAACAAAAAACTATTCTATATAGTATATTATATATTTTCAAATCAATGCCATCATCTAAATTATACTTTCTTATATATTTTTTTTACATTAAAATTTTATTTAATTCCTTTTATTCAATGTTAGTTATTGAGCTTATATTTTTTAACTTCCATTGCTTAAATCGATTTTGAATTAAAATCGAAAATTCGTTTAAAAAAATATTTTTTTATATAAATATTTTTTTATTTTTTTTTTAGAGTAAATGAAAAATTAAACAAATATATTATTTTTAGTTTATATATTTTGTTAAATTATTATTAAAATAATTTATTTTTCTATATTATGTAGTTTTTTAATTTATATTAATTCATTTAATTTTTATGTAAGTTTTTAATTTGTTTTTAAGATATGTGGTGGGTAAATGGTAAGACTTATGCTTCCTTTATGTTTTTCTTTAATTAATTTTTTTTTTTTTGAATTTATTTCTTAATTTCATTATAGTTTCAATAATAAAATAATAAATTGTAAATTTGTATTTTATTGTATTGTAAATTCAATTGAATGTTTGGTTTTTTAACAGTTTATATTAATGTTTGTTTTGTATGTGCGTGTAGTTAAAATGAAATAAAAAGTTGAGGGGCCAGAGTAAAGCATTTCCATTATTTTCTAAATATTTATAAGGAAAGGAGGCTCTATTTTAGATTTTTAAATCAATTTTCTATGAATTTTTATTTACGCTTAATTTAATCAATTATTGTATAATAATTTATTAAATTGAGTTAAAGAAAAATAATACACTTTAAGATTAGATTAAAACTTGCGTTTTAAAGTTTTTATAAATATATAAATCTACAAATTTAAAATTATTCGATTTCAGAAATATAATATGATATGCGGATGAGAAACCAATATATTTATGATGAATTCAAAAAATGAACGATTTTTCTTAAATTTTAATATTATTTTAATATTGCGTATAAATAGTTTTTTTGTATTTTATAGCATAGTGTTATTTTGCAGGTTAACTCTATATTTATAGTTTAACAGAAACTTACATTTATTTATTTTACGGGAAACTTTTACTTTAATCGGGATTTCTTTTATTTATTTTTTGAAGACCCCTTTACTATAATTTTTTGTTTGGTTTTTTTTAAAACAAATATTAAAACATATATTTAACCTTTTACACTGCACTGCACCTCAGTTCTTTAATATATAATTCTGAATGAATTGTAAGAACATAATATATTGTAATATTACAGTTTGTGCGTTTATATTTTGTTTATGAATTAATGAAACTGCTGTTCTCAATTTCAACCATATTTGCAAATTATAAATGGGTTTCATTTAAAATATAAGCATTTAGTGAAGAACAAAAATTATCGGATATTAAAGAACGAATGAAGTAAGTTTTGCAGGTATCGTAGTTAGGTGTAATTAAAGTAAATAAAGTATAGATTATTAACATTTTATTACATTGTGCTTCAGGCATTGTCCCTCTCTTTAAAATATCAGGTTAACATCCTTTTGTTGTATTTTTAATATGTATTATTTATAAAATTTTTTTTTTTTGGCACATTGAAGAGGAAATACACCCAATCCTAGATTTATATACTACTTATATATTTCACGAAAAATCTATAGTGTAATTCACTAAGCTACAAAAGCTGCGAAATGTAGGAAAAGATATTTTATATTATTGATTAGATTTTTTAAACAAAATGTCTTCTATATTTATATAGAAATATATAAATATTTGCAAAATTTTGTATAAAACAAAGAGCGTATAAACTATAAATTAAAAGCATGTAGAAGCAAGATATAAGTGTTCAAAAATTAAAATTTAATCATATTTTTGAATAAAAAAAAAAACAAGGACTAAAAAATATAAACTGAAATAAAATTAATTAAAATAAAAAACCGAAATAATAAACAATGTTTTTTTTTTACAAAAATAATTTTGGTTTATTTTATTTCTTTTTAATATTAATATTAAATCTTTTTTTTTCTTTGATGTTAATATATTTTAATTTTTTTTTCATATTAACTGTTTTTATTTATTTTTCAAAATTCAAAAACAAAAAATAAATAACTCATAAATTTAATTAAAATAAATTAAAATTTAAATACAATTTCAAAAATATTTTTATTATATGGGACTAGAAAATAAAATAAAAATAATTATAATAATAGTTAATTAATTAATAAAAATGTATAAATTAAAATAAAATAATATGTATACAATTATTTAGTATTACACAATAATTATTAAAAATAAAATTGACAATAATTAAATTTAATTAAAAAAAAAAAACCTAAAGAATATGAACATTTTATGTTAATTTTAATTTTATTTTTTTTTTTTTTTAAATTAAATTTTAGTAATTTTGCGATGAGTTTTTTTTTTATTTATATCTTAAAAGACAAAAATAAAATTTATAAATAATTTTATATGTAATTTCATACATGATTTCTATTTTAAATATTTAATTTCGATGTACAGTAGTGCGAAATTAATTTTGGTCTATCCCGGCTCGAAACAACTTAACTAATGACAGCGAATACAAGACTTTAGTAGTGTGATTTTCTTATTAAGTTTTTTATACTCAAGTTGTTAGCAAAATTAATCAAATTATGATGAAATTAAATGTTTTTTTTTTAGAAAAATTTAATTCTTAATGAATTAATATTTTGTATTTAAATAAAATTTAACTGAAATTAAGGGAAACAAATTAAATCTTCAGATTTAAGTGTACTTATAATACATTCAAATTAATTTTATTTTTAATAAATTTATAATTTTTTTTTTCCATGAATTCTTATACAATAACTAAAATATTTTAAAAAAAGTTTTGATTTTTAAAATTTTTTTTAAATTGAAAAAAACCGTATTATTAAAAGAAATAGTATTTCTTTTATGTTAAATGATATTTAAAATATTTAATCACATATAATAGAAATGTTTAAATTATATAAGAAGATAAAGAATATTCTTTTTATTGGAATAAAAATATTGAAAAAAATTAAAATTCATTTAATTAAAAGTTAAGATAGTAATAGAGTTTATCAATCAATGTTGTATAATAATTTTATATTGATTTATCCTCTGAAACAGTATTTTTATTTCATATTTATAATGAATTATCAGAATTTTCAAATAATTTTGTTTTTTCTTACTTTATATTTTAATTTTAAATACAACTCTATATATTTTTATATACGTTATATATTTTTTAAAGTAAGATTACATTTTTTGTTCGTATTAATTCCAAAAAGAGAGAATAAATTTTTATTTTAAAATGAATTTAATGTGATTGAGCAAAATTTATTTGAAAATAATAGAAAACTTTGATTATGTTGTTTTGCCTAAGAAGTCATTGGTTTTAAGACTATAATATCGATTGTTTTTATTTTATATCTTACTCTTGTTTTTCATTAAATTTAAAACATTCTAAAAATCAATCAATATCTAAAGAATATCATTATTCATTATTTTTCAATAAAACGATGAAATAATTTTAATTACTTTGTTATACAAAACAAAGTTTTCTAAAATTTAAATTGATTTTTTTAAACTTATATAATAATTAATTGGTTTTTCGTTGATTGATTTTACTTAAATAAATTTAAACAAAATTATATTTAATTAAATACCAAAAATAAAAATTTCTCTCTTTCAGGATTAATACAAAAATATATTAATTTTGTTTTAAACTTTATAAAATTATTGTTATTTATTTGCTTACTTTTAAATTTTTATAGTATGAATATATATATAGTAAGAACTATTATTTTTTTGTCTCCATTTAACTAGATTAAATATATATATATATATATATATATTGTTTACATAATTTAATTTTTTTATGTTTTTTAAGCCAATTTTATTCATTTATATCTGAATATTTCATAATACATACCAGTGATTTGATATGCGAGAAAATTTTATTATTTGATAATCAAACATATAACATTTATTACATGTTAAAATTATTAATTGAGGAAACATGTAGATTTATAGTTCAGGTTTAAAATTTTTTTTGTAATATGATGAGTGTCAAAACGCTAACTTATCTTTTGTACATAATATAGTGACAATATAATTTTTTTATTAAAAAAAACCCTTTAAACTAATAAGAGTTTTTAAACTTATTTTAAAAAACTTTATTTTTTCAATAAATTTCATATAACTACACAGCAATAAAAAGGTTTTTTGTCTTAAGAAAATTGTTTTTTTTTTAAACTTTATTTAAAATGTTTTTTTTTTAATTAGTCTAAATTTTTGATTAGTTTTCGTTGGAAATTTGAATTGATTTTGAATGTTATATGTTAGATCATCTTTAAAAATAAATCATATAATGAAATATTTTTTTTTATATTAAAATAAAGATTTTGATACACAGTATTTTTTTTAATTATTCTAATATTCTGTATTTTCTTAAATTGTTTTTGAAAAAGCTAAAAAAAAAAAATTTTTTTACAACATTATTTCTTAGTCAGTTGTTTTTCAACACTTAACGTAAATTGGATTTGTAATTTAAATTTGCTTTTACGTTTATTTTGAAAGAAATTTGGTATAACAACTGGTTATATGAACCTGGTTTTACAATAAATAAAACCCAATTTGATTTTGATTTAAACTCTCTCTAAGGAAGATTATCTTTTATATCTTTTTGGATAATTCTTTCAATTTAACGGAAACATTAAGTGTAGTGAAAACATAAAATTTATACGTTAAGTGTTTGTTTATTTTATTATTAATTATCATTAAAACAAATAAAACTTTTTTTTTTCTAGTGAACTTTTAATTTAGTTTATATTTATAAATTTTTTTTATATTGATTTGATTTAATTTATTAGGTATGTAATAAATATTTATGTATATATGATTTAATAAACATTACAATAATTATTATCATTATCAAGAAATGAGTTTTTCAAGTTAAATTTTTTTTTTATTTCTACTTTTAATTTTCAATTTTTTTTTAAATAATATATTATATAATATAATATTATAAATTAATTTTTTTTTCTTTTTTAACATATATGTAAAACTTTTTTATTGAAATTTAAAACAAAAAATTTTCTTTTTTAAATTAATTTTAAATAATTTACATAATTTTTATAATAATAAGTTTTTTATTATTTTATACATAATATTTAATTTTTCAGTTGTATTAATATAACTTTAAAATAGTATTTATTTTACTTATTAATTATTTTATATATTACATTTATAGTTTTAATTGCTGTGATATTTACCATTTATTTTAATGCAATTATTTATAATTTGTTTTTAATTAATTTAATTTTTATAAAATGCAATTATTTTGCAAAATTAATATTTTTTTTAAATGATTATTTTGCTTTTAAACAACAATCAGAGAATTTTTTTTTTTTTGCTGGTGGTTGATGTTTTTTTCTTCTTTGTTTTAAATTTTGAATTTCTTTTAAGTATAAATTAATGATGACTAGGTCAAATCGGCCAATGAAATTGGTGCACCAATAAGTGCTACAGGAAAATTCTTAACATGAGTTTGCCATTGTGATGATAATTGAAAGAATTTAACACCAGTCCATTCAGTTCCATCAATATAAACTATAATAAAAAAAATAGTTATCAATTTTAATTATTTTAATAATTTTCAATTTTCGATTGACTAGAATTTAAAAATTTTATGATGATGCTCAAGTTAAATTGAAAATTTATCTAAATGAATATAAATTATATACCTCTTAAAGGAACTGGATGTGATTGTTTTGGTGAGCAAATTAAACGTGAAACACCTTCCACACATTGTTCCTTTTCTTGATCACGATCTTTTTCCTTCTTTTTACCCAGTCTCATAACTATGAAAACATAAAAAAAGAAAATTAGAATAAATTATGTTATAGAAAAATTTCTTTAAATTTTTATTACTTTTTTGTTTTTTCTCTTTTGTAGCAAATGTAACGGTTAAACCATTTGTTATTTCACCAATTTGTGGATTTGTAGGTAATCTCCATACTTGTAAATTACGAAAACTACTCTTTATACTATTTTTACCTTGATCACCACTTTTTAATACATTTTTTTCTTTAATATCACCAGGTTTTATAATTGGCCAATAATCAATTTGCAATTCAACTGGTTCCTGACCACTATTTGATTGCATTTGTTGTATTGATTGTTGTAATTGTTGGAACTCTTTATCTTTATATGATGCTGGTGTCATTGGCATTGGTGGAGAATTTCTACCACTTAATGGTGGTGAACTTGATAAACCTGTACTATTACTAGCTGGTCCACTATTTAAACCACACATTATTTGACTATTACTTATTAAAGATGATGGTTGTTGACTATTTGATAATAATGAGTTTGTTTCATCTAAATCTACTGATAGATTAGGTCCTTCTGGATTGCCTATTCGAACATCCTAAATAGTAGATAATATAGATTATTAGATTATATAATTGCAGGTGAAATATTTATTAAATTACTTACACTAACAAATGGTACAAATATTTGACATGAATCTTCATCTTTATAATTGACCATTGCTTCAGCAATTGGAATTTGTGTGCATGGACCAGCTGTGTGCAAATATCGTTGTATACGATTTGTTAATTCTAAAATATCTTGTTTGACTAGACTTGATTCAATATTAGCGGCACGTTCACATAGTTGATGCCAATTTTCAGTACCGAACATTTGATGATAGGATTGATCAATTGAGCTTAAATGACGTGATATAGAACTGGAAACTATAAAAAAAAAAGAAGAGAAATATGTTATAGAATTAAATTTACATTAAAAAAAAAGAAAAAACAGTCTACGGAAGCTCAAGACACATGTTAAGAATAATTTTGAATCAGGCTTGTTTGATGATTTAAAAAATGTAATAAAATTAAAATTAAAATGATTGACAGAAAAAATATGGGGTACGAATTAGACAGCGGGAAAGCAACTAATCGTTTAAATACGAATTTTGCTTTGCGGAAAATAAATGAGAGCAAACTGTGAAAGTTTTTTGTTTTTTTTTTTTTAATTAATTTTGGGGGATCATAGTTACTTTTACCATTACTAGAACATGTTATTGCACTAGAGCTGTAAGATTTTACCATACCAACTCCGGGAGCTTTTTTAATGTGGTAGGTTTTACCGTTGTTTTTAACTATATTTAATAACGTCGAATTGAAGTACAATTAGAATAAAATATAAGTAGTGGTTTTTGATTTTTTTAAATTTTTACTTATAACACTTACCAATAGGAACAATATAGAATCGTAAATGATGAACCCAATCTGGTGGACGAACACCTAATAATTCAACATAATGCCTTAATGCAGCGCCTTGTAACCAATCACCACCTAATAGTAAAACTTTAATAGTTGTTGGTGGTTTTGCATTTGAATTGCAACTAAAACAAAAAATTAAAATAAAATTTAATTATTTTGTTATGTTTCATAAAAAACTTTGATTAATTCTTACTATTTTTGAATTTTATTCATTAGAGCCTGTAAAACAGCCTTTACTTCAGCTGTATTCTGTGGTATAAATGCTGGACGAAATGTTTGAGTAAATATGGGATTTAATCGTGCAGCTAAATGACTACCACATGCTTCCGGTGGGCTTATTATTGTCACAACATCTGGTAATAATGCTTCATCAACTGAAAATACTTTACTCAACTGGTCTAATAATAATTTACGGGGTTCAACATTCGTTGGAGACAAGCATGTCTCTAATACTGATTTTGGTTCAGCGGAAAGGCTTAAAGATTGTTTCTTTTTACTGCCACTACCAGGTGTATTACTTGATGTACGAAACAAACGACTTCTCTTTTCATTTGTTACTGGTGTCTGCTGTTGTTGTTGTAACATTTGTTGATGCTGTTGATGCTGATGTAGTTGTTGTTGATGATGTAGTTCTTTTTCACGTGGTGGGCTACCAGCGTTTTGTGGATCTGAATTTTGTCCTTCTGGATCAGTATTACCAGTATATCCTTCATTTCCGGAACTGTCGTTACGATCTACAATACATTTATGAAAAAAAAACTTATAATTGAAAGTTTAAACACGGAAAAAGATACGAAATAATTAAACAATCTATCTATTATTGGATTTTATTGAATAAGGGGGTAAAAACATCATCTAAATATTTATTTTCTATGAACAATTTTAAGATATTTGAGACTAAAAGGTACATATAGGTTTTTTAACATTCAGGGACACAAACAGACATGTGCATATAAGAAAATGAGTGACACTGCATTTGGGAGTAGAATTGACACAATAATTAAAATATAAAGAAATAAAAAAAAATAAGTAATAAAAAATGGAGAAAAACAATTCAGTAGAAGTTGTTTTTTTTATATAATTTAAAATTTAGAAATAATGAAAAATATAAATTTTATTTCCTGTATTCGCTGAGGTGCACATTTACTATTCCAGTCTACATAAATTTATTTAATTCATTTGAGACCCATAGTCAATGGTTTTGAAACCCATATTTATTTAAGCGCTTAAAAAGTGCCAACCTCATAATTTTCGTATTTGTTCTATAAATTTATGTCTGATTCACCAAAGTTTGAATGGTCAAGCCATTTGATCTAAAGACTGGAACGTGTTCACGAAAATATTTACCTGCAATAAGTTATTTCTGAAGTGGTGTATTAAACTGTAATCAAATTCAAATTATAAATAAGAGAATCCCAAATAAAACAAAATAGTGTAATTTAAAAGTGTAAAATGATAATTTTGTTATATCACTTCACTATATAGACAGCTTAGGAATATTATTATGCTGTTTCCTTTCCTCAATGACTTTAACAACGTTACATCTAGTACCAGACTAAAAGGTATCTTCCCCTGATTACACCAGATTACACAAACTATGGTCAAATAATTTGCCGCAAATTCATTCATCGTATGCATAAACGTCAAGTAACTGTTTCATTCGTCATATAATACACGAAGTAAATGTTTTGGAAACAAAATTGTTGATGAAACTTTCGAGTTTGATGGCAGATACTTTTCTGTCATCAACAATTAGAAATTATGAAGGGTCTATTAATATATTCTAAAATATATTTCGTCTATTATACAAACAATCAACAAACAAAACAAAATATTTGACATTTTTATTTTGAAATTTAACCTTTTGAACACAATGAGCGCAGCCAACAACGTTGAAATTCTACGTCAAAAGGTAAACATATCGAAAACAATACAAATGCACGCAATGAAAATAACGACAAAGTTTCATTGGAGCCTTGGCGCAAATGTTAATCAACTTTTAACATCTGCGCTACTTTGACAGCTCATTGTTTATGATTTGTCAGCCATTAATACATATTATTACTTTTTTGTTTGAAATATGAGAATATTGAATTATAAAAATTAAATTTAATTATTATAAAATAATAACATTACTTTACTTTCTGTTCAATGCTTGAAAAATTAATTATGTTTATTTACTCAATTTGTTTACATTAAATGAAACTTTAACGCTTTGCGTTATGCTTAAAAATTTAATATCTACATTTTTGGACATTTTGCAGCTGCGTCATGGCTGAGATCATGGTGGCCAAGGGCCAAGGCCTAAAGCAATTCAGCAGCGTAAATATCAAAATTGAGTCTTCTAGAAAATGGAAGTTCCTACTTTTTATTACAAAATTATGACACATCACACACATTGACGTAAATTCATTCAGGGATATTTAATTTTTTTTTTTTTTATTTGATTTCTGTAGGATCAAAATTATTCAAGGTTTATACATATATGGATACATATACATACACATATGCAGAACATATCTATAGGTTTCTATGTACAAAAAAAAAAGGAAAAGAATATGCACAAAAAAAAAAATAATTTAAAAAATAGCAAAATTAGTTTTTAAAATATTAATAAAAAAAAAAATCTTGTAAGACAATTTCAAAAAATTAAAAAAAATTTAATTTAAAAAAAAAACCATAAAACAATCAAACAAACAAAAATCTAACAGACCTGGTGTTGTGGCCAAATTATTTTTCTTATCATTAGTTACAATATCGCTTTTATCAGACGATCTTCTGCCAACTTTGCCTGAAAAAAAATTTTATCAAGCCATGCATAAAAACAAAAACATAAAAAAAAAAAACAAAATTCAAAAATCCAAAAAAAAATTTAATAGTCAAAATAAAAAAGTTTTGAAATTAAAAAAAATTGAATTCAAATATAATTTTTGTCCATTATCTTTCCCCCAAAAATTTTACCAAAAATTAATTTGAAAATTACAGTCGAACTTCTTTATATCAAACTTTATTTAATATAAATTATTATATCAATTTAAATTTTTAATAAAATATTAAAACATTTAATTATTTATTAATTATTATTCAAACCAAATTTTTATTTTATAAAAGTTTTGAATAAAGAGATTCAACTGTAATTAAAAAATTTTAAAGTTAAAAAGAATTGAAATTAAATTAAAAAAGAAATTGGAAAATAATTAAAAGAAAATATTAAATGTTATAAAATATATTATCTACAAGAAATTGGTGAATTAAATATTAATTAGTGTTCAGTAGTTTTATAGGAATAACATTTGAAGTCTAAAATCTCACCCATCAAAATTGTACTCAAAAATTTTGGCTTTCTATAATACTTTTGTTAATAGGATCATTCGAGGGCTTTTTTAATAAAAACTTAAAGAACCCCAACCTTATTTTCTCCTTTCATATAATAAGGTAAAAGAAGTAATTTTAAGCATAGCTTAACTTTTTAATAAAAATTCGTAATTTCCATGTAAAACCAAATTTTTTATAATTTTTCATAATTTTTGATAATTACTGTTTTTGATTTTTTGTTAAATGTATATAGAACCTTATACACGTGGCAACCCTAAATTAAAGAAATGAAGAATTAATATTATAGGAATTGGAAATTTATCCAACCTAGTGACGACATCCGCATTGATTATTGCATCGCTTTAACTTTAATATTGCATGACTAAATATAAAGTGCCGCAAAAAGAATGACGCGAAGAGACGCCAGAATAAAAATAACTTGTAGTTTTAGCCGCGTTCAAATTATTTTGATTATATTTTTCTTATTAAGAATTTACTTTTGCTAAGTTTTACATTGAGAATTTAAATTTGTTGGATCAAATGTAGAATAAAGCGAATCTACCATTCAGTAATAATTTTATTTAATATGGAACGCTTGAAGCGATTGTTTAAGTACACTATAGGAGTCACCAATATAATGCCATTGTCTTTATGTAAATTTGAGAAATTAAATATAAAAAGTTTTTCAAATCGTTTATCTTTCATTTGTTAGTCTCACTTATGTCACACGATAATTTATGTCATTGGTTAGTATTGTACTAATTAGAAAATGGTACTAATTCGAAATTTGTTAGTACTAATTTTAAATTTGATTATTAAATAATGAGAAAAATAAAAATTTAATAATGTTAATAAAAACTAAATAATAGGAATTAAATTAAATAAAAATCAGATAAATTAAAAATAAATATTTGTATACCAATAATTTAAACCTCCTCTTATTACCAATGAAATACCATATTGTTTTTTTATTTATTTATTTAAGTATAAAATTAATTTTTTAGTTTAAAAACAAAATAAAAACTCAAAAGTAAATTGTTTTATTTATTTTTTTTTTTAATTAATTTCTTACCAGTTATGTTAGATGTTACGTTATCATGTAACATATTTCTTGAATTTGTAAAGAATGGTCTTAATGATGGTTTTGGTGTTGAATTAATTGATAAACTATCTAAATCTGGTCCAGAATCGTCACCTTCACCGCATGATAATGATTCTAATTCTTGAAATAATGCATCCAATTCACGTTCACCACGTAGTGCAGCTGTACCACGATTAACTCCATCATCTAAGTCTTCTGTAGCTTTAAAACGTTTTAATAATGCAACAATTTTTTGCTTGAAATTACGTTGCTGCAGAGAAATTGTCTAATATTAGAGATGAATGATTTTTTTTGGGGTTTTTTTTTTTTTTTTTAAGTTTGGTGAAGTGCCAAAGTGGTAGTAGTGATGATGGTGAGTATTTTTTTTTTTTTTTTAAATGATGATTAGAAAAATTTGCGAAAGATAAAAAAAAAAAAAAAACAAAAAACAATATATTAAAAAAAAGGCATTAAAAAATTGTTATACAAAAATATTATTTGGTTATTAAATATTATTAATTTGCAAAAAATTGAATTTTATGAATTTAATGATAATATGAGATTATCTTTTCTAAAACAAGCGCACTTATTATTAAAAAAAAACTTATTATTAAACAAATCATTGAATAAAGTTTTTTTTGAAAAATATCTAAGAGAAGAAAAAGAAAAGTAAAAGCGTTTTTCATTTGCACAACAAAGATATTTAAAATTGAAGTTAAATAAAAAAAATAAGAGTTTAAAAAAATGAAAATAGGTTTTCATAACATTTTCCATATATGGTTGCCAAGGTTCTTGTAGAATTTTCCAATGGCTGTAATTGAATATTAATTCAAATCTAAGCAATTGATTGTAACTTTCGTTCGTTTGAATGGTTTTCAACTTCCGGTTTTTAAAATTTAAGTATTAATTAATATTAAATTTCTAAATTTGATTTTTTTTTTTACAACTCACAGATGGTTTTAGCAAACACATATAATAAATTAATAATTATTTAATAAATAATTGAGGTATTTGCACTATATTTTAGAAGAAAATTTATCTGAAGTTGTCTAGATAGTTCAACATTTGAAATAATTTCCGATTTCCGATGTAAAATTTATATTTTACTCGAAGTTAACTTATTATTTTGAAGTCTGAATAACGACTTAAATTATAGAATCACTGAACAAATCATAAGATCAATCAAATCTCAAATTGTTAAGTAATTCAAATTTTCTTGGTTCTAAAAATATAAATACATTTTTAATTTTAGTTAATTGATTGTATTAATTATTTTCAAAGATTATTAATATAATTAATGAAAATTTGGAACTTGTTTTGAATTCAATTCTTTAAAATCTACTTTACTTGAATAGGGATTTTGAGAAATATTACAGCATTAGAAAAATTTGAAAATCTTTTATTTTAGAAAAAAAGTTTAGAAAAATTTTTAATGAAACTACAAATTAGTGAAAAAAAAAACTAAATCTATTTATTGCATTATTAATTATTAATTTTTTTAATCAATGCAAAAAATTGATTCAAACTTCTAAAACAAACAATAGGTTTTTAAAGGTTAATCATAAAAAAGCAATTTTTAGCAAAATTTTTTAGAAAAGAAATTTACAAAATAATCTAAAAAAAAAACATTTCACTTACTCGACTTATTTTTGCCCTTGATAAACCTTTATCTTTCATTTCAAATTCACTATCACTATCGCCTTGATTTGTTCCTAAATTACCAACACCATCAACATCACCATCACCTTCTGGATTATTACTGGATCTTTGTAATTTACGATATTTACGCATATCATGTTTTGTTGTTGTATAATCACGTTTATTATTTGTACCAACAACATTACCACCTTCATAACCAACATCAATGGCATCTTCATTATCTTCAGCTGAACTAAATTCACCTTCTTCTTCATCATCAGAATATTCGTTAACACGATCTATAAATATACAAAAAAAAAAAATTCAAATATTAAAAGGAAATTTGTAACAACAAAAAATAATTTTCTTTTACTTTAAGTAATTTCTTTACAAAATGAATCTGAAGGAAAATTTAAAAGAAAAATAATTCATAAGAAAATTTTTTAAAACGGAGTCAAAAAGGAAAATTATAACAAAAAAAAACAGGGAAAGAAAATTGAATCAGTCTCTATCCGCTGTAATTTGAAAGAATGAAATGTAAAATGATTTTCATATCAAAGGATGAGTTTTTTTTTGCAATTTTATATATTCTTATCCTTCTGCTCTCTTTTTTCAAGCGAGTTCAAGGACATTTTGACGGTTTATTTTTTTTCTGATATCATCTCTAGGGACTTAAAGAAAAATGAAAACATTTCATAACACAAAAAATCAATCCCTTTTGTATATTCATTTAAATGAATTTATGAACTTATGAATGTATCCAAAGTCTACAACTCAAATAAATATGAAAAATAAATTGAAGACATTAAAAATTATATATTTTTCTTTTCTAGAAATATTTTTGATAATTTTCATAATTTTTTTTATTTAATTTTAGTAAAATACATACATATATAAAATTGTATTACCAAAGGATTTACAATAGCAGTACACATTTAACTATTATAAGCCTTTTTTTTTCAAGTTAATTATTTAAAATATTTCAAAGTGTTTCAGAAAGATTGTAATTCAAGCCGGTTGTTATACAATTGTAATTATTTTAATGCAAATAGTTATTTTAAAATCAATTCGAGTTTTTTCAAATACGCAGTTCAGTTGACGAAGTACTTATAATGTCATCTGATTCCTTTTAATTTAAAATTCAATATTGAAATAGAGAAACTTTGTGATATTTCTAAATTTAATTATAATTTATATTATTTATTTATTAATTTCAAGTTTTTTTTTTTTAATTTTATTATTATTAATATTATTTATTTATTAATTTTAAAACTAGTTTACATTTTTAATTACAATTGTAGGTTTTATTGAATAAAAATACAAAAAGGATAACATAGTCATCCTAAAAATATGCAATTGACTTAACACATATTTTTTGAAGTAATAAAAATCATTTTAGAACAATTTACGAAGCTAAAACTAAACTAATATTACTTGATGTGTATTATTTTGAAATATTGACATTAAAATAAATTATTAAATTTCAAGATAACCTTGACATTTGCCAAAAGTGTATGTCTTAATAAGACAATCTATATGTGAACTGTTAACATGTTCAAGAAAAGACTGTCAGATAGTCAGACTACAAATATTTGGGTATAAAATGAAAACTAAAATTTGGAAAATCTCAAGTCGAATACGATATTTATATTTATGTACTATTTATGTACTATTAATATATATGTATATCTAGTTTAAATGAAATTAATATATAAGTTAAATTATATATATACATACATATGAGAAAATGAATGAATTTTTCAATTGAATTTCATCTGAATCATACATATACACTTGTCACTTACATATCTACATACATACATACATATAAAAACTATATAATATTTTGTGTGTGGTTTAATTTTTCTCCATTTAAAGGTTCCAAGAAATTTGTAATTCAACAATTTACGAAATTATAAAAAAAAAAGAAAGGGATAATAAATCCTTTGAAATAGAATGAGGAAAACAATTCAATGAAATTCCTACTTAAATTGGTTTTTTTTTTTCATCCATTTTGTTTTTTATTAGATCCTAAAAATATAAAATATCAAAAGTTGACTTCTCTTAAAGAATGTATTGTCGACCCCTACTTTATTTGTGAACCCTTAAAAAAAAGTTATTAATGACTTTTTGACGTTCAACGAACGACAGAAATTGTGTTTCTTTTGACAGTTTTAATTTAATAATTTTTTTTAGTATTTTTTTTCTTTTCATTATTATGAAAGTGTTTGTACGTTTTGGAGGCTTTTAAAAAAAAACCAATTCTAGAAAAACTTTTCTATTTTTTTTTATTAAATACTTGAAAGATTGAAAAGATTTTTCAATGTTTTTTTTAAAGATACTTTTTTTTTTTAAAGAGGAAATTTATTTTATAAAAAAAAAAACAGTTTTATGAAAGTTTTTAGTAAAAGAGGCAAAGTAATAAAAAAGTTTTTTTTTTGAGAAAATTATTTTACAAGGTTAAGTTTTATACTTTTAAAAATTTGGCTATAAAAACTTAGTTTTTTTTTTTTTTGTATAAATTTTTAATATTATATGAAGGTTTTTCCTTTTTAGCACATTTTCAAAAGATTTTGTAAAAATGTGCCTATATAGTTTCACTCTGTCCGTCCGTCCGTCCGTCCGTCCGTCCGTATGATTACCAAAACTTTTATATCGTTTAAAATAGAGGAATGGCAAATAAGGTAGATATGGCAAAAATTAAATTTCGGAGCTACAGCCTCCTAAAATTGCAAAAAGCCCTATTTTTAAATTGTTATAACAACAGTTTTGTAGGTATATTTTTAATCTGAAAACGGTAAAAGACAGCTGATCTTATAAGCTTTTTAAATTTGCATAGGGTTGCCATACCGTACTAAAATTTACCATTATGAAAAATTTAATTTTTGCAAAATTTTGGCCCCACATATCTTGTAAACGGTTCAAACTTGAAATATAAAGACTTGAAATTTTAGGAGAAATTAGATCTGTAGAAATTAATAGGAGTCGGCTAAAAAATTTTGCTATTTTTAAAGGTTAGATCCTTAAGAAATTTGGCAGCCTTCTCCATTGAGGGGCTACTATTAGGACTTAAAAATTTACTTTTTTTATAAGAAAGCAATAACTTAGTCACCAATCCTTAATTAAGTTAACATTGAAGTTCCAAAATTGAAGTTCATCCAACATTATATTTCGATAAAATACTCAGTTTGAAATACTATATAATTTTGAAAATGTACTTCTTTAAAAACCCTTGATTTTTTTCATAACTTGTTTTTTTTAAAGAACTAAATAATTTATGTAACTATTTCGGATCATAAAGAGTTTAATTATTATATTAATTCCAAAAAATATTATTTAGTTATTTGTTGTTGTATTAAGAATGTGCTAGAAAATTCCAAAAATTTAATTTAATTCATAAAATATGTATTACTAAAAAACTAAATATGACCTTTCCTAGTAGAAATTTCTAGAATATTAATTTCAATTACTTATGTGTACTAAAAATAAATCTCAAACCCAAGTGCTAAAAATAAATCCCGAACCCATGTGCCCAATAAATCCCAAAGCAGTACTCCAAAAAATAAAACTTATTCTAAGGAACACAGTGATTGAAAGACATCATGTATTTTCAGAATGAACATACGTCACTTAATTTTTTTCCTATATATATATATATACATTTGTTATTTATTATATATATATTATATATACATCTTTTATGTTTTTAATGATTTTAGGAAAAACTTTTATGATTATAATTTTTTAGGAAGAATATTAATATTTCTAGGAAATATGACAACACTGATTAGATTATAAATGGAGAAAAAAATTCATCTAAACAAGACTTTAATTATAGAATATTCGGGGGATTCAAAATGAGAAATCAAAATTAAATAAAAATTTGATTCCAAGGACGACAATTTCATCATAAAAGGTTTGTTTGTGTATTTTTTCACTTTAATTCTAAACATATTTTTTAATATTTAAATTAAATTTTCATAAAGTAAATATACATATACTTATTATTCATCGGTTTTTTTTTTATTTCTAATACAAAACAAATTTCCGTGACTAGACTTATCTGGTCCTAAATTTTCTCAAAAAAACACAGACCGATTTGGTTAAGGGTAAAAAAAAAAGAAAATGAGTTTAGATGAAGAACTAAAAACGAACGTTTCCACATTAAATATTTCATACATCCCCAAAAATAACTTAAAATACACATACAAGGAAATTTATACGCGTTTAAAATACACAAGTTATCCTTCACTTTTTCAACATGTAATCTTAATTTAAATGTACTGTTACATGTTATATATACCTATATATAAAGAATAGTATATGTTGTATATGTACATAAATTTGACACCTGTTTATTACTTAATGTGCATATACTAATGTAGACAAATAATTTACCTACACTATAGGGAAAATTACATTTGATTTTGTAAATAATGGTGTACAGTAATCCCTCATTTTATTTACGAATTTTTTCTACTGAATTTCTAAAACTGTTATTTGCGTGTTATTTTTATATGGTTGTAAAATTGGTTTAATTGTATTGCTTTAGGTTTGATTATAACACTATTTATCTATAGATTGTATAAAACTATTGATTTTCATTGTACGTATTCAGAATTACAGTTCTTCATTAAAATCACCATGATTACACAAAAATGTTTTGGATCCTAGGTCAGATTGCCAATAGAGTACAATAGTATAGTATAGTATCTGGTGGTAAGGCATACAACTTTGGGTCTGTGGATAAGATTTCAGAGATTTCAACACACATATATATTCAAAGAATTCAAACATTTAAAAACAAAGTGCAACGTAACATGGTCAGTGCTCCCTGGTACGTACGAAATTCCGAATTACATAGGGATATAGAGATTCCTTATGTAAGAGATAAAATTCAAAAATATGTTACAAAACATAAGACTCGCTTAGAAGATTACATAAACATATAGAAACGTCTCTAAATTACATAAATATAGGAGCGTCATAGAAGCGTCTTCTAAACTCCTAATATCTTCAAATTTCAATATAGAAGGCTTAAGAGAACTAGGCCCATTGAATTAGCGATAAATTCAGATCACCTTAGCATAAGTCTGTAATTTCAGTAGATTATGAACAGTTATCACAGAATTAATGATTAATGATTAGTCTCTATACTAAGTGCTAATATTTTAAAACAGCGCTGGTGCTTTTAATGTGTTAAAGTCTATCATAACTGTGGCTCCACACAGTACGATTAATCTATAAAACATAGTTAAAACCAAGCTCAAAATTTCAATTGCGAAAAATTTATTATGGAAAAAAAAAATTGAGGGGATCACTGTATCTTTAAAATTTCTTGAAGTCAATATTAAAAAAAAAATCACACAACTTGAATATGATGTTAATTTATTTGAATTTTGATTTAATCTTGTAAATTTTTGATTAACTGAATTTATTATACATGTAAATATATAAAACATATATATATATATATATATATATATATATATATATATATATATATATAAATATAGGTACAAAAAAATAAGAACAACAACAAGTACATATAATGTAATCTAATTCAAAGAATATGTAATATGATTGTGTCATTAACAATTACAAAAATATTTACATTAATATGAATTAAAAGTGTTATATATTATGCATCCATATATTCGTATTTGTTTTTAATTTATTTTAATTTAAAAGAATATTTAAAATAAAACGTGAATAGGAATTTGAAATCAAATTAAATCAGATTTGTATATTTAATATTTTATTAAAGAAGTAATACTTTCTTTATTTTATACTTTATTTTTTAATTAATAAATTAATTATAAAAACGCAATTGTATATAATATGATATTTGAATATATGTGAATATATATAAGATTAATAACATTTAAATTGAATATAATTATTTAAATAAAATCAACAACTTATCAATTGCTATTCAAATAATAAGCAAATTAAAAAAAATTTTTGATTAGTTAATTTTATATTATTTTAAGAAGTTAATTAAATTTTTGAAGTAATTTTTAAGATTTTAGGAACAGGTACAAATTGTACAGGAATAGGTAACAAATACTAGTAAATAAGCCTTTTAACCGTCAAACAAGTTAATGTACAATTTATTAAATTTTATTTTTAAAATAATAATTAATAACTATTTTTATTGTATTAAAAATATTTAACATATTATAATTTATTTAATCCATAAGTTGTCATTTATATTATTTTTTAAATGTCCTTTAAATAAACAATTTTCCAATGTAATTAATTTTTTAAATAACATTTAAAAAAAAGTTAATTAATATGTCATTTCATTAATTTTTATATTGCATTATTTCAAAATTTATTTGACACTTTTTTAATTATTTTCATATTTTAAATAAATTCCTATAGGAATGCCTATTAAATTTTAAAAATTATTTAGAGAATAATTCAAAATAAATGAATTTATTACAAAATATAAAATATGCAAATAAAGTATTATTTAGGTCAAAGTTTTAAACTAATAAAATTCTTAATTAAAGTTAAGCAATTTAACTAAAAATTAAATTATTTAATGACTCAAGGTGCTTTTGCTTAAATTCCCATTTCTGTTGTCTGAATATTTTGTAAAGGAAGAATATTGGTAGTGAGAATCTTTAAATTATAAAGAGACCTTGAAAATTAAATAAAATATAATATTTGGAAATTTTACTTTTTTTATTATAAACTTATAGATTAAGATATACTTATATATAAAATGTAAAAGACAATTTTAAAGTATAGTATTGTCCTTGGATTACTTATAGAATTGTTTTTATACTTTGTGTAAAATGTTTCTTATTAGAATTTATTTATTTATTTAATACTACATATCACATAGGACTTTTAAAAATCCACCATCGAAAGCCATTTATAGATTTTGGACATTTAGATATTTTGTCGTAGCAGTGATTTGTTATAAAGACACTATTAAGACTTATGGAAGCTTTGAGCTAATATATCTCGGTTATTAAGACATATGTTAAATCTTACACCACACTCTTTCTTACACCCCTTCTTAAACCTTGCAAGATACTCATTTCAATCTTGTATTAACTTACTAAGAGCATTTAAATGTATCGACACTTTTGCATACTTCTAGGCGTACAATGATTTTTTTTTTTTGTTTTTTAGTACGCATAAATGTTTTTCTATTTTAAAATCAATCGTAGGTTCTAATGTTCTATCTAATATATAAACAAAAATTAATCTTTAGTTATCCAGGAAAGCTTTAAATACCCAGGGGGTTTCCCCCTTTTTCAATAATCCTTTTATTAATTTTTAATGAAAAAAAAACTTCCTATAAATGAAAAATCCCTTCAAAAAACAAATATAGAAGTCATTTCTATTTTATTGATTTAAAAATTACAAATGTATATATATATACAACAAGTTCATAAGATTTTCTATTTACTTGAATTTTCTTTTATTTGTTGCTCTTTTATTATATACTGAACTGTCAAACTATTTTTAAAAACACTTTTTTTTATTATTTAAGTGGTTATGTTTTGTTCAAATATTGATGAGTTACATGAATAAAAAATTAAATAATAATAACAAAATAAAAAACAAAAATACAATTTACGTCTTTAACGTATAAATGTACAAAATCAAATTCTTACAATATGGTGCAAAGTTATATATTACCACCACGTTCTGAAAGATTAAAAATATCATTTTTTTATTTTTCGATTTATAAATAACTTTTTTAGTATTTAAAGAATTTCATTTATTTTTATTTAGTCTTTTTGTTATGTTTCATTTTTTAATTAGGTTATAATTTTGATAAGCGTGTATACATGTATATATATATTTATATATTTATAGATATAGAAGCGTATTTTGGTTTTGATAAGACACATATATGAGTTATGACGCTTTTAATTTAATAAATTTATATTAACTAAGTTTTATTAGCGCGTAGGTTAAATTTGCAAAAATTTGATAAAATAAAGTGCGCGTATATTTCAAAAATTTGAATTGTCATTAACAGGTTAATTAGAATCTTATCAGTTATCATTTGTTTTTTGTTTTAAGCTAATTAGATTATTATTGAAATTAGGCGCTTTTAAAATCAATCTTAATAATTTTTTAAAAGAATTAAAGCTGAGTATGAATGAATTTTTTTAAATTGAAGTTGTTATCAAATTAGAGAGTCTGTTGGACTTTTCGAATCTATGTTCACCATTTTTAATACAATTATGATAAATATTTAAGAATATAATAATAATTTTATATATAATTTCATATATGAATAATATGTCATCATTTAATTTA
The DNA here is from genome assembly GCA_963082915.1 of Dolichopus griseipennis. Taxonomy (NCBI): domain Eukaryota; kingdom Metazoa; phylum Arthropoda; class Insecta; order Diptera; family Dolichopodidae; genus Dolichopus; species Dolichopus griseipennis. The sequence continues at coordinate 19,109,075 of OY720441.1, read as the reverse complement.
TAAAATGAACATCTTGGCTTGATTTGATCAGAACAACATCTTAATCAACTTTTTCAAACTTAAAATTTTTATAACTGTCTCAAAGTTCAATTAAATATTAAAAAAAAAAATTCTTAAAGATTATAAAAAATCATTAAGAATAATAAATTATTCTAGAATATTTTTTTAATTACTAATTAATCTGTCTGGTTTAATTTGCGTACAAAAAAATAAAAATTTGAGTAATTTACTATTATTTTGTATTTAAAAAATTTATTGACCTTAGTAAAAGGACCTTAGATTAATTTTATTTTAATTCATTTTTTTTTTTCAAATTGATTTATATTATTAACGAGGAAAAGTGTAGTAGAGTAGACTGTGTCAACTCTGGGATACCCGTATGACCGTAACATATACATTATATCATCCGGTTAATTACTTTTGGCAAAATTTCAAATATTCAGCTTTATTAGGTGTAGAGTAATGCTCATATAAAAGAAGGAGTTGTATGGCAGCTACTCGAACCCTTTGCAGTAGACCAACCAAATTTTGCAGTAACTTTGGCCATTACACTAAACTATTTTTGGCAAAATTTCAGACACCCAGCTTCATTTGGTGTAGTGTAATCCTCATATAAAAGAAGGAGTTGTAAGGCAGCTACTCGAACCCTCAGCAGTAGACCAACTAAATTTTGCAGTAACTTTGGCCATTATACTAAACTACTTTTGGCAAAATTTCAGACACGCAGCTTCCATAGGTATAGAGTAATGCTCATATAAAATTAGAAGTTGTATGGCAGGTACTCGAACCCGTGGACCAAAATGGCTGAATTTAAAACTCGATTCCGTTTTTTGCATAAAAACGAATTTGTGAAAATTTCATAATCCTAGCTCCTTTACTTTTTGAGTTATCGTGATGACGGACGGACGGACGGACGGACGGACATACATAGCTAAATCGGTTTATTTTTCGATTCTGATCCGATCTATACACTTGAGTCTATATATACCCCCCCTCCTTCTCTGCGTCACAAACGTAATGGCAAATTTATTATACCCTTGGACTATATAGTCATACGGGTATAAAAACTTAGTAGATTTAAATATTTTACTAATAACACGCTAATAAATTAAAAAAATTTAAATTATGAATGAGATTGTAAGTTTAAAAATTGTACAACACAACCCGCCATAATTTAATTATATTTAGAAACAATAATTAAATTTTTCCATTAATTAAATTATACATTCAAATTATTATTTAAAAATTTGAATAATTTTTAAAAATAGATTATTTAAGTAAGAGTTGAAATATTTCAAATATTATCACGATAATAAATTTTTAATTTGTCTATTTTTAAAAATGTTATAAATAACAGTATAGCTGAATTTGTTTCTTAACACATGTTAAATATTTGAAATTTAATTGGGGTTTTTTTTATATCAATCTCATTTTAAAAAATTTTAATAATTATTTATCAATTCTAAATATATACAATAATTTTTAATAGATATAAATTTGAATATTTAATTTTTAATGAAATAATAATACTTGTAGATTTTAAAAGGACTTTTATCTCTCCCATACAAAGATACAGTATCCTAAAAGTATGCAATTCACATATTAAGCAGATTTTAACTAAATAAATCTTTATATAAGCCCACGAACTTCAGTATGTGAGAGCCAAAATACAATTTAATTGTACTATAAAAAAAATTAGTACTTGTAAGTTCCTCAGACCTCAATGAACGCAAATAACACAGCGCAAGGAGTTTGACGAAGGACGTATCTGTTCAAATTTAGCTCCCGTTGCAAATCAAGGGTTGCAATGGATAAAAATTTAATAGAGACCCGTAACTAAAGTTATTACAATTAAACATCCATTTTAATTATATTTACATACTATTAAATAAAATATATAATAATTTCTATTTAAAACCATATCATGCCGGGAGGTAATTTAACTATTTAAAATTAAATTGAAATTAATGACCATCCGAAAATAAATTTAAATAAAATTTAAAGACCAAAATTAGTATAGTATAACAAAAAATAGAATTGGAGGTTAGTTTAAATATATTTATTATAAAGTTTCCAGATGTTTCAAATTTTTTTCAATCAAATTATTTTGTTATTTTTGTAATAAATGAAAAAAAAAAAATTTTATACACCTGTACTGGATCTAGAACAAATTAAATTAATTTTATGTCCTTTCAAATATTATCCTTGTATTTATGTCCTAGTACATAAATTTACCAATGTCCTAGAATATATATTTCATTTATTAATAAATAATTGTTTGTTTTATTTTTTTTATTAGTATTCTATTGTTTTTCATGGTGATCCCAATTAGACTTTTCCAAGAATTTTTTTTTGTATTTTTTTTTTTGGTTATTGGAAAAATAAATTACAAAAACCTGAAATAAGGTTAATGTAGGTTATTTATATTTAATTTATACAATAGGTCTTACACAACATACACAATCAAAAAAAATGTTATAAAATATAAATCCTAATGTGAAAAAAGATTAAAAAAGAAAATTTTGAATTTAAATTCTAGGAAAATTGTTATTTAAAAAAAAAAACAAATAAAATAAAATTCAAGAATATGATTGATATTAAATATTTTACGAGGTAAATCAATATCAATTAGATCAAATAAGTTATGTCGATTTACAAAATATCGATTTAAAAATGATGTCAAAATATTTTCAAAAATGTGGACATGGAAAACATGTTGACTTTTAAATAGTAAAGAATTTAAGATCAAATTTGAAACTTTGAAAATTTCCCTTAATTCATATTGCAAACATTGGCAATCCGAATTTTGAATTGAACTCTAAAAATCAAAATCAGTACCAGATTTAAATTGAATTCAACTCTAAAATCAAAATCAGTTCCAGATTTCAAAAGCAGTAAATTTTGTAAAATGGGATACCACCATTCTATTATTCCCTAATAAAAATACTGAAACACTGACTTTCAATTGTATACTAAAAACAACTGTAAATGTTTCTCTTTTACAGCATTACCCAACAATCCCAATCTTAACCATTATCCCAATCCTCAGTCCAAAATCTTTCCATATCTGCAATCTCGTAACCAAACTGTGCATTTGTATCACAGGTCCCACTGTAAAGTTTGGTTGGCTTTCGAACTTTCGAAAATATTGATGATTTTCTCATCAAACATTTAAAAAGGCCACACGTGTCTAGTTGTTGACATTTTGTCATTTGATTTAATTGAATCCTATATATAAAGTAAACCTCCCATAACATTTCTATTACAAAATATGGAACAAGGTAAAATTTAGTTTTAAATAAAATATTCAAATGAAGGTGTAGTTATTGTTTGTTTTATACAAAATAATTGAAATGTTTTAAATAAAATTTTAATTTGTTAATTTCAATAAAAATGTATAAATTTTTTACAAAACAAGAAAGACTTTAGGTCATATTTTGCCTATATTCAAATTTATTAATATTAATAATTTTATTTTATTCAAAATTTTTTTTTTTTTTTTTGGAAATTTCATTTCCTGTTTTTTTGAAAATTTATTTCAATTGTTTCATCCGTATTATGACAAACCAATTTCCTTAATAGAATTTCGAAATAATTAAAATGTTTAAGTCTACAAAAATACAAAGTAATCAAAAGTTTCTTTTAATGCTTATTTTCAAACTACGGAGAAAATATTCCAAAGTTTTTGATGAAAAACCAAAATAATTAAAATTAATTGAATATTCTTTAATATTCAAAAAAAACTTAAAAACTGCTATTGAAAATTATTTCGAATTTTTTCAAAAAATAATAAATTTAAAATTTTCTTTTAATCCAATTAAGTCTTTTAGTTTAATTTTCCAAAAAAAAAGTTTTTAGATGCGCTGTGAAATAAGCCCCAAATGAAATAATTAAAAAATTTGTTTAAGGGGCCTCAGTGACGTAGTGGGTGAAAATACGACTTATTTATCGAGGGAGTTTGTATTTAGTACAGGTCACAATTTTCTAATTGGAATGAAAAATTTCGTGAAAAGTTTATTTATTCCCCTGGCGGCAAAATATATAAAACCTAGAATATATAAATTAAAATTACGTATGAATTAATAAAAGTATTGGTAATGAATAATAAAAGCGTGAGTGTAAGGATAGCAGGCTATCCCTTATCAAAAAAATATTACTAAGTACAAAATAATATATGTTTTCGAATGAAATCACCTTCTGAAGCTATTTTGCCCATATTTTGCACTACTTTAAAAATTTGGGGAAATCCCGTTATATTATCACCTTCGTGAGCTATTAAAAGTTAAAATCTTTTGCTAGGCTATCATTTTAATACATGGCCCGAATAATCACATTTTCAGTTAAAACTGCCACTACTATATTATAATCTAGCACTTTTTTAAAGTTATCTGATCTTATTGGAGATTATTTTGTTGGATTTCTTTCACACGACCGAATTAATTTTTTAAATCGAATAGAAAATTAAATATAATTTTAATAGAAAAGAAATTGCAATAATTCAACTTTTTAAAATATGTGTACATAAGTAACTAATAAAATAACAAAAAAAAATATTATTGCATATTTTTAATCCAAAAAAAAATTTGAATTTTTTTTTTAAACTTCACAAGATAAATATGGCGCCTCTTTATATATAATAATGTCTAAAAACTAAAATTATATCACGACAACACTTAATCAATATTGTTTTTTTTTTTTTTTTTTAATGTTACCCGGTTCTATTTATTTTTGTAGCAATGTTTATATTTTTTTTTTGTTTTTTGTGTTTTTTTTTCTGTTTTTGATTTTGAAATCTGTGCCAAATTTTTCATGCCAAATCATGCTTTCTTTTTCTATTTTTTTTTTGTTTTTTTTTTTTTGACTTTAGAAAATATATAACTGTTTAAGTGTAAACAAATTTGACATTTCAAATGAATTTTGCAATTAGATTGTGTGCAGTGTGACCCTCTCTCTACTATTATATCGTTTTCAAACTTATGACGTATACTTATATGCTTCTATATGCAATTAATTAAAACAATAAACAATTGGCACAAAATTAAAAATTTAAAAAAAAGAAAATGATTAAAATAAAATAAAATTAAAAATAAAAGATAGTTAAAAAAAAAAAACTAGGGTGAAAATTGGTTTATTTTTATAAAAATAAAACAAAAAAACGAATCTAATTCTAAAATATTTGATAATAGATGTCACTATACAATAATTAAGTAACAGGTGTTTAAATTAAAAAAAAAAAAAAATGTAATAGGTATGTAAGTATTATAAAAATAGAAAATTTTAAAAATATTTTGGTATTTATAACAACTTTGTATTTTGATTTTTAGGATAAATGTCGCCGACAATAGTATAAAATATTGTATTCTAGAACGTATTAAAGCAGGAAATAAATGCCTATTTGGATACAAAAAATTAATGCAACACGTCTCTTTACAAGGGAAACGAAATTATTAATTTATAAAACAATAGAATTTTTGAACGGAAAATACTAAGGAAAATTTATGGCCCTATATATGGAGATATGGAGGCAAATAGTTATGAAAGCCAAAGCTCACACCGAGCTGTAGAGTCATAGAAGGAGAAGAAGGATAAATGTCACAAATTCACCAGTAGGGTTGTACAAGATTTTAAATTAAAGTTTAAAAAAAATAATTTATTTACTTATTTTTTAATTTAACTCTCAAACTTTTATACAAATTTTGAATATGAGTATACAAGGGGAGATGAGTTATTTCAGATTTTTTTTTTTTACTTTACAAAATAACTTAAGTACTTTTTTTTTATTTATACTAAAAAAAGTACTTAAAAGAAATATTAGAAAAAAGTACTTGTCAACTTTTTTTTGTACTGTACCTATTAAGTGAAAAGTCTATATAAAAGCATTTTATGTGTGCAAAAAAGGTCGTTAACCCCACAAAAAACAGAAAAATAAAAAAATGAAATTGAAAAACTTTTACTTAAATTTGGTGGAATTAATTTCCTTCTTTTTTTTTTTTTTATAACCATTTTCTCTTTTCATTTTCATTTCACAGTGTGTTCAGTCAAATGGTCGCGGTTTATTGATTTTATTTTTGAGTACTTAGTTACTTTTTTCACCATAGTTTTAATTTTGAAAAGTTAATTAACTATCTAAGTCTAAGATATATATAGTCTAATGTATATAATATCTAATAAAAAAATCGAAAGGGTTTTTAGTATTAATTTAACAGGTAATTAATTTATTTTATAAGTTTTAAAAGTTATTCAGTAAAAAATGGATAAGTTTCGTATTTAATTGATAAGTTTCTTACTTTCTATAAATTTAATTAATACAGGGATGAGTCTAAATTTATAATATGATTAGCTAAAAGTTCAATCTATTATTTCAAATAGTAAATAAAAAGTTAAGTTCATTTAATTGCTAGAAAATTTTACTACAAGTACCTTTCTAATCCTTTAATAAAAACTAATTGATTTCATTTATTATCAATTGCAGTTAAAGTCGAACTAATTTTGTTGTAAATTTTTTATAGCTCATTAATTTCTAAGCTATCTTTTAATTACATATGTATATAATTTAAAACTAACATGGTGTTATAAGTTGCTGTGTTAAAATAAAAAACATAAGATATAATCAAAATTTTAATACTATTAACAAAACACTTAATTTTTTTTATAACACTTGTCGTGTTTAAAATAATGCCTCTAAAATAGAATAGAAAATTTCATAGTAAAGTAATTAGATTATTTTAGTACATTAAATAATTGCATTTTTTTTATATTTATTTTCATATAGTAAAAAAGAACATGTGCTAATAAATATGTGATATATATCATATACAAGTACTTGGTATATCGTAAATATAACATTTACAAGCAGACACGGAATAAAATTAGATGTCATCTATTTTTATAAAAAAAAAAAAAATTTTTTAACTCATGTGTTTTAATTAATCGATCATTTTTATATATAAAATTAAAATATGTTGAAATAATTTATTATGTAGGTATTGACTGTACAGTATACATCAGATATAATTGGGGAAAGTTAATGGATATAATGTGAAATGAAATGAATTAAAGCAAAATCTTGAGGTCCTTAAGAGACTTTTTAAACTTCGCAGAAGAATCTAACAGAATCCTAAAAGAACATTCCGAATGAATGTATAAAATATATATACAAAACAAATCCTCAGTTCTATGAATCTATGAACTCTTGCAAAATAATTTATTTTCTTATTTAAAAAATAAAACTATCCAAAATGACAATCGAAAAGAATTTAAATACATTAAATTTTATTGGGTTGTTTCGAGATTTGAATTGAAAAACAATTTATATTAAAAATAAAAATTTTTAGACCTTTTGCGGTTACTAATTATCTTCATAGATTTCTATCTAATAGGGTAAAGTCGTTTTATTAACTTAACTCTGTTAAATAAATGATTTCTACCAAATTTCAATTATTATAATTTTTATTTTTATTGTATCCCTCTCACTTTCAAAAGAACCATAAGGAATCCACTTTTAAGCTTCAGTTTCTTAAATCATTATTTTCAATAAGCTTTTCATTATACCCGATTGTTGCTATTGCACAAGATTTTGAAGCACTAATATTTTAGTAAAGACAATCTATTAATAAATTTTTATACTTCGATGTTAATTATTACGATATAAAAAATTACGATATAAATTAATTCCTTGGTAGAATGTTTTTGTTGCCAATTATGTGATCATTTCAATCAGTAAAATTTTTTATAATATGTAATATTTTCTTAACCACTGCTGCTCTTAACATTATGTACAATTTAAAGAGCAGCAATTATAAAAATTATATTAAGATGAGCAAAGTTTCAAATATAAATATAAGTGGGTTTTTCACTCAAAACTTAAAAATACTTATTTAATATAAACTACTGCGGGCCTCCGTGGGTTAGTGGGTAATCATTTGGCTGACTTAACTAGGGTGCACAAGTTCGATCCCCTTACTAAATAATTTTTCTTTACAAATCTCCATGGTGACCAAATATAATTTAAAATATATAAAATACAAACATATAAAATAAACAAAATTATAATATTACTTATAAATTTATAGAAAGTATTGGAAGTGGTTACACAATGGGCCGCAAGTACCACGTTTTAAGGTGGCACAAGCTATCCCACATATCAAAACAACAACAACAATATGAATACTTAGTTAGATATATGAATATCAACCAAGTAACCTAGAAGATGAGGATCAACTTAAGCTCAATTTAAATTATATAAAAATTTCCGCTTATTCTAATTGAAGGATACACCTAAGTTCACATGTTGACCTTATAAAAATTTAAGTTAAGCGATAAATCGAGTCGAAATTTGTGTTTTTTTCAATCCGGACCCTAGAATTTAAAGAACAAAGTAAGCATAATAATTAACAATACTAATTTATTTATTTTTTTATTTTAATAATATTAATTTTCAATAATATGTTCTTTTAATCACAACAAATCAATTATAATTGAATTCAATGTTTTTTTACTATATATTGTAAAAAAAAAACATATACAATTTAATAATTTAACTATAATAGATATAAGTAGTATATACTTGAAAAATATTATTGAACTTTTTTATAAATTTAAAAATAAATAAATTTCGGATTTGTTTACGTTTTTTTTATTCAAATGCTTACAAATTGCGCGTCTTTTTCACTTGCAATTATTATTATTCAACTTTTTTTTTTAATTTATTTTTAAGCATAGAAACAATTATTTGTTCTTCTTAACTTTTAAAACTTATGTAAAACAATGTATGTATATTTGTATAGAAAAAAAAAACGAACGAAATGACCATCGGCGATCAACAATTCAATTTACAATCAAAAATATAAACCTCATCATAAATATAAAATAGATATAAAAGAAAAATAGCTACTATAGGATAAAAACTAAATAATAATAATATGCAAAAATAAAACAATCAAATATAAAGAAATTAAAATTATAGAAGACAATGATAATTAACATAATATATACATATATATGATATAATGTATATTTAAAAAAAAAAAGTATATAATGATTCAGATTTAAATAAAAAAAAAATTTTACAACTATTGAATATTGAAATATCGTAAACAAATGACGAAATTTAATCTAAAAGTCACGTACAAACAAACATAGGTACAAGTAGTTATAGTATATTCTAAATCGAAAGTATTAGAAATTTTAATACTAATTACATATATAAATATTAAATACTATTTAGTATATAAAATTCAAACATGTGGTTCTATTGAAATTAATTCAAACAAAGATTGAACTATCGTCAATTCACAAAGTCAATGTGAAATTTATTGTGAATTTATAGATATTGTGAATTTTATGACTAATTATTTGTTTTTTAAATTAATCTTTTAAGTTGAAATTAAAATAAAAAAACTGCTACTAAACGTGGTTTTGTATTGGTGCTCTAGTACTCGTATTTTATGAATGAAATGTTGCATTCAATAAAACGTGACTAATCAATGTAAACAATTAAAAAAAGATATTTCGCAAAAAAAAATAAACAAAAAATGGTGAGATATATATATATATATATATACGTTCTATAATCTATATAGCGGATTAGGTTCTAATAATGGTCTAACAGAAGATTTCAAAAAGCGAAATTAACAATCAATTTTTTTTTGTATTTCTTTTTTGAAATTTAATTCATAAAATTCACGTGGACACATGTATCTGAATGTGAATGGGAAATTGGGTATAAAAAATCTTTAATTGCTATATTGTGTATCTCTGTGATTTATTTCTATATTTATTGAATTGAAATTCTGAAATTGATTTAGTATGGTAACAATTCAATATGTCATAAATTAGTTTTGAATTAAATCCCCATATTGCTTTTGTAGTCTTTAACGTAAGGTCAGAATTTGAGGAAGCTAATGACATTAATTTAGGAATGCTTTATTGATAATTATAAATTTAAATGAGGTTTTAATTTCACCATATAGTGTTAAATGGTAAATTGGTAATTTTGAATGTACATTTTCAATTTATTTTAAAACTTATTTAATTAGCTTCTATAGCGCTCCATACAAAGGTTCTGATGCCGTTTTAAGAAAAAAGACCTGAGCAATTTCAATGAAATAAGAGTCAAAAGATAGAATTTACAAATGTGGGAAATAAAATTGCGAATACCTACAGAATTAAATATCTTAACATCTGATTTTGGTATTTTTGGGATTCTAATTGTAAAGTAGGTAATATGGTTGCGATCTTGATGGCAGAATTTATATGTATGCAACTCTACCACTTGGAATTCAGAGAATTGAAATTTTGAATATCGTTATAAAGTCGATATTAATTCAGGTGATTGCTCAGGTGATTTATTTCAATTTCACACTCACTTTGTTAGAGTTACTGAAAAGCGTCAAATTCATTAACCCATTGATTATTCGGCTGTAGCTATTGTATAAAAGATTATGAATATACAAGTGTTTATACGCTATCTATTATTTTAAACTTTATTTTATATTACGATATAAACTTTTAAGATATACTTTATACAATTTTACTATATTTTTTAATTAGATATGATTCGATAGGGGTTTGAACCTCAGAGATTCCTCGGCGTCTTAACCAATGTGCAATTGATCAAATAGTGCTTCTATATTACTATATATACCATATTAATCCTCCACTCAAATTATTTTAACCACGGTACACTAAAGTATCTTTGTTAATATTTAATGCATTTAATATTCAATAAATTTTAATTTCCTACTATAATTAAAAGAATTCCATTTCCTTATTTGTATTGAAAAAATTTTTATAAAATGTTATAATCTTTTTTTATAAATAAAAATATCAAAATGAAATTATTCAAAAATGACTATATTATTATAATGATTTAATTTATGACAGATATATATATATATACATATACAAAATTTTATCTTATATCTTATCTTTTATTTTTATCTTTTAGCTGCCATAAAATATTTTATATTCAAATTTTAATTTTTTCCGTCATATGTTATTGAAAAAAAAAATCAGAGGAAAATATTTGCAAATATCGTCCCACATTTTATTAAAAATGACTTCCAAAAAAAAAAAAAAATTATTTATTTATATAAATATATATATAAAAAATATACAATGGATAAGGAATACAATATACAATATTATATAGAGGACACATTTGTCACTTTCATGTTTTTTGCAAAAAAAAAAATATAAAAAAAAATAAATTTAACATGAAAATTGTGTTCTACTTTTATATTTTGAAAAATTTGCAAAAAATTTAGTTTGATCTAATAAACCCAAGGATATACACAACATTCTTTAAGATATTTTCCAAAAAACAAGAAAAAACAAAAAACAGGATTATAAAATGAAAATTGGGAAAATTTTTATTCTATTTGGCAGAAAATACAAATTTTTTTTATTTTAGCATTTTTTTTTTTTATATTTTAGTGACAGAAAAAAGGTCAAACGCGTTTTATTTCAAATATAAAAATTGAATTTTATTAAAAATTTTATTGGTATTGGTAAGGTTTCGAAATTAAAAATTCAAATGTATCTTTGTTAAAAATTTTTTTATTAAAAAAAATTTGAAAATGAAATTATGCTGTTTTTAGCAATTTCCTAAAAATATTCTGAAGTATTTATTTGACATGACAGTTGGATCATAATATAGAAATTTTAATTTAAAATTGATTGGTAATGAAAATATCACGAGCGATGAATTCACGTCTATTTATGGATATTTGGGGATCCTAGTGTACTCGTATTTATAAAAATTAAATGTTTTGAGTATTTTTTAGAAAATTTATAAAATTCATAAAAGTCTAAGACCGAAAAAAATATTTAAGACCTTTAGCCCGAAAATTTGTAGCACACATTCCAGTACTTTAGTACTTGAATAAGCAAACCAGTAGTTGTACCGATACTTTAAAAAATATTCAGTGAAATTAAAATACTATTACTTATACTGGAAAAAATGTAAGTAACAGTAAATACATTGATATCGATACCCATCAGTATTTTTCAAATATTAACCATTACTTTCCAGTATCAACCGCAGTAATTACTATAAAATCAACCAGTAACCACCAGTATTAACCAGTATTTAACATTATTTTGAATTAAAATTGGGTAATTAAGATAAATATATACATAAAATTTTCAGTATTTACACTTTTAATAAGAAACCGTTATTTTTAAAATATTTTTTAAATATTACCTTTATTATTGTTAATTACTGAGCAATTCTTTTTGGAAATTGAAATTCATATAATATTAAATCCTACATATTAATAATAATAACAATTAAGTAAATATTTATATATTAATACTGCAAAAATACTGGTGAATACTGGAAAAATACTAATGAATACCAGTACCAGTATTTTTATTAATAAATACATGTTTTTGAAAACGAATTATTTATTTGAATTCTATTGAGTATTATTTCCCGTATGGGTACTGGTATTTAACTGATATTGGTACTTCAAAATAAGCAGTTCTGCACTCAATAAATAATTGTATTATAATTTATATTTAAGTTAAAATTAATAAGATTTATATTTTTCTTTGAAATAGCGAAAAACATTTTTTAATTCCATTTTTATAAATTTTGAAATATTTACCCATATGCAAAAATTTTGAATAAGTACTTAAATATTATGTAACAAAACAAACTTTCACTTAAGCTCTTAAATTATATTATTTTCTTTCGTTTTTATTTTATAATTCAAATTCAAAAAATAAAAAAAAAAAATTAAAATTTCACTTAAAAATTTTAAAAACGTATTTTATGTTTAAATATAGTCAAAGCACTTGAAATTTTTTTTTTTAATTAATTACAAATTTCACAAATTGACTGCACAGAAAATTAATGCACAAAATCATTTTTATTTCAAATTTTTTTTATTTAATTTTTTTTTTTTTTTAATTTTATTTTATATAAATATGAGTAATTTTATATAAAATAAAATTTGTAATTCATTAAAAATAGATTCGTTTTAATATAATTTTTTTTCGATATATAGTTTTTTACGATTTAAATTTAATTAAATTGAATAATTTAAAATGTAATATTATTGTGTATATACATGTAATAGTATCGATATACTGCAGATTGTCGAATTAATGCGATATATGATGCTTATTTGAATGTAATAATGTTACCCTAGTAGAAAAAAATAATTTTAAGAATCCTTTCAGAATTGCCCTAGAATCATTTCAGAATCCTTTTTGGAATCCTTTTTGGAATCTTTTCAGAATACATTTATGTAATCCTTTAAATTTGATAAATTATAATAAAAACCAAAACACGTTACAAATTAAATAAAAAACACAAAACATATATATAAAATAAGAAAAAGAATCTTAAGATATTATGTATATTATTTGCATTTTATTATTTTTTTTTTACCTTTGATTTTAGGCGCCACTTTTTTACTTTTATTATTTTGTAAGAAATAACTTCTTGGTCTGACTTTTTTTAAGAATTCTTTTGTCATATTTATATCTTTTATAAATTATTTTTTTTTATTTAAATTTAAATTTAATTTTTTATTTTATTTGGAATTCTTTTTTTCAATAAATCACTTTTTATACAAAATTCAAATATATATTGTATACTTTGTAATTAATTTTTTTTACTGCTAAAAAAGCAATAAATTTGTCTTTAGAAAACTTTTTTCAATTTAATTTATTTTTTAAATTTTTTATTTTCAAAATAACGAATTATAATTATTTAATTTATTTTTATTTTTATTAATTTTTTTTTTTAAGAGTTACCGCTTTTATAGTCTTAATTATACGACAAGTGCTTAACAACTGAAACTTAATTTGAAAATTCAAAACAAATAATATATTTATGAAAATTATATTTATTAAGTATACTATAGTCTATATACTACTAAATACTAATACTACTACTGTTATTGTTTTGGTTGTTTATTAAATGATTTTTACTAGTACTACTTCTACCGGTGGATTATTGCTATTTCACTCATATATTTATCATATATATTTGTGAATACGATGTTTAATGTGTGCTTTAAGTGAAAATTATTATTATTGTTTTTGTTTTTTTTTTCTGTTTTTATAGTAAAATTTATTGGCTTGAATCACTTAATAAATTGCGTACTATATAATATTTATATATATAAAAATATTTATATACAAGAATACAAAAAAAAAAAATATTAATATATAAATTATATATTTATATACTAAGTTAGGTAGATATATAGAGATAATTATAAATAGAAAAAAAAAATAAAAAAGAAAAAAAAAGAGAAAGAAAGTAAAAAAAAAAAAAAATAAGAAACCTTTAAATTACTCACCATCGGAATTCCTATGAATTGAATGTTTAGTACTATTTTTTAGTTAGTGATTTATTTTTTTTTTGTGTTTTCATTTATTTCTTGATTTTTTTACTTAACACTTTTTTTTTTATTTGGATGACAAAGGTGTTTAAAAAGTATCTGTTAAAAAAGTTTTCTTAAAATTTTATACTTTAGGTAAGGTATGTATGTATGAGTATGTTAAGAATTATAACAGAGAAGAAATAATTAGAATTGAAATTCATTTAGGTTTAAGTAAATAATCAGTGGTGGTCAGTGAATATAAAAAATAATATGTACTATGTATTTATAAATTATTAATTATACAAGATAATAATAAAACTACAAGTTTTTGTAAATAAATGCATCAGAATAATATGTCGCTTATTATGATTAAGGTTGAATTATGAATTATTAATTATGAATGAAGAGGGGGTAATGTTAGTGAGTAAGCATTTGGTTTACTAATCGAGGAAGTGCAGATTCGATTCCTGTACGGATCATGAATTTATAATAGAAAAATAGTTTTTCTTTAGAAATCCCCTTAGTGATCAAATATATATATAAAGTAAAATATAAAATATGTGATATAAAAAAAATCAATAATATGAATAGAAAGTATTAAAAACACCTCACTTTCCACTTAGGAAGCAAGGGTAAAAGCTATCGGCAACATTTATTTATGAAGAACTTTGGGTAATGACAAGGCAAGACCCCATATGGGTCCAAATAAGTATAAATAAGTGGAAATGAATTGATCACATTCTATGTCGCCTAACAACAGTGGCAAAGCGCTAAGCGTTAAAATGGAAGTTTTAAAACAGAAGTAATGTTCGTAGGTCAAAAATTACGAACATTAGTTTAACGGTGTAGATGTAATGTCGGAAATAACAGGAATGGTGAAAAATAGAAATAATTGGAGAGATTATGTAAGTACTATGTTTCCTAAGGGAGCTAAAATCAAAATCGACCTTAAAATGACGAACAATTATAAAAAAACTACTATTTTATAAAAGTTCTTCAAAGTTGATTGAATTTAAGGAAAGGGATCTGACAGGTATGATTATATTAACATGTTTAGAAATATGAGATTATTATTCATTATTGGTGCCAAAGTCTTAGGTATTTGTAAGATTATTAAAAAAGTCACGGCATCTGAAAGTAAAATTTTGTAACACAACAGAAATTTAAAAAAAAAATTTAGAGTAACCATAAGACAATTATTCACAAATTTGTTAATAAATTCGATTCATTTTTAGAAAAGGAAAGTACAGAGTCGATAAAAAAATCGATAATACAGAATCGATAAAAGGAATTGATAAAAAAATTAATCAGTGCAGTAAAGTAATCAGGAAATTATAAAGAGATTAAGTTACTTATTGATTAGTTGGTTTTATTTATACTAATTAATTTTTTAATTTATTTATATTGATTAATTTTGAAGGTTTCATTTTGATACTTGATAGTTTTTGATTTATTTACATAATAATTTGTTTAACAAATTGCCAATTTAGTTACTTCTTTCCTAAATTATATCATTTAAATCAATCCTTTCTTTTTCGTGGAAAGTTAATCTGGGTTTCATATAAAAAAAGAAAGGGGTGAAATTATGGCAAAAATCTTACCAAAAAAAATTTTGTATTTTAAAGGCTTCACATTATTTAAAAAGACAAAGGGCCTTTTAATAAATAAAATTCTTGAACAAAGTAATAAAAACTTAAAAGTATAAAAACCAAGGTATAAAATATCAAAAATTCATGTAATTTGATTTGTAATATTGTTTTCAATATCAATACATCATATCGCAGATAACTATGTATGCAATTTTTTTTTGGCCCGCAAAATTTAAACATATGACTACTTCTGGCTAATTACCTATATTAATTATTTGAACATAATTTCTGGATTTACTTATTATAATTGTCATAAGTTTTTCCAAATTTTCTATTCCTATATTCTGTTTTCCATTGAAATTGAATAATTTCAAAAACGAATAATCTCGTTGAATATTTCGATTATTTATCCCTGATGGCCAAATTAAAAAAAAATCTTATGAGTCATTTTTTTTGTGAGTAAATATTTAAAAGAAAAAAAATAATTAGGAGCAGCAGGCGTTACAAAAGCTTGCCAGAAAAATCAAAATTCTTAGAATAAAATTTTCTCATGATAAAGTTAAAGATGACAGGTGTGAGTAATGACTCGAGGTGGTATTATTTAATATCTTTTCATATTAAATAATACTACTTTGTATATTTTTGATTAAATGATTAAAAAATTTTGATCTAGATAAAAACAAAAAAGGTGGATGACTGGAATTCTAAATAAAATTTTGATAGGAAAAAATTGTAGAATATTATTAGGTTTATGAATATATATTTATATATAAATTTGATTTTATATATATAAGTCTGTCTACTCTGTAGAAGATGAATGAAGGTGCTGGACATATTATATTCCTTCAACTAGGATTGACTTTTGGTTGTATTCTATAAGCAATAAATGAAAAATTATTAGGCCTAAGATTTAAATATGTAGACACAATTTCTTTACCGAACGATATTTTAATATATGAGTTATAAGGTTATTTTCCATATCTGTGAGTTATATTATTCAAGTTTATTATATTAATAATATTTTATATTATATCAATTTATTATGTTAATACTTTATTAAAGAATTATAAATTTTGGTTGTGCTATTAGTTAAAAGTTTAGAACCTAATAACGACTCGAAGAGGGATTGAATCAAAAAAGTTTTTTAAATTTTATTGGGACTCGAACAAGGCTCTCTTGATTAAGGATAGACATTTGTACAACTGTATCGACTAATGGCGTAATGGTAAAGATGCGGCCTTACACGCGGAAGGTTTCGGGTTCAAACAAATTGGTCCAATCATGTCTAATGAAAACAATATCGTAAAATTGTGTAATTATACCGTAATAGTTTATATCTTATAAATAGTTTATATAATATAAATAAGATTTAATAAAAATATATAAATAACTCTTGTGTAAGATAATAGATGGCGCACAAAATTAACTTTTGTGCATTCATAATCTTATACAATAGCTACAGCCAAGTAATAAACGGCTTAGTGAATAAAACTATTAAAGAAACTGAAGCCTAGTGTAAAAAGACTTAGTGAATGCCCTATACTTCTTTAAGGAAAAAAAACTCGTACCAGTGTGCCAAATAATCCTAAGTATTTAACTATAAAACTTATAAGTCACTAAGCAACTATAAAACTAATTTTGATTATTTTTTATAGTAATAAAAATACGCAACTGACATTGATCTTTATAACTTAAAAATTTATTACTCATAGACTGTTATAGTGTTAAAGCTTATATAGTCAAAAACCTTTTGAAAGAAGGAACCCATAGAAAAAAAAACGTAGAGAAACGACTTCTCACAAGTATTGAAATAAACGAGTATATAATAAATTAGCATTGTAGCACATATTAAATTGCTCCATAGAAATTTGGACAAGTCTTTATGTTTTTTAACCTCCTTCAAGTTCTTCAAATTTTATTTCATGGAAACATGTAAAACCCAAGCACCTCTCTTCGAACATTGTTGTGAAACCACTTGTAACTAATCAATTAATAATTTTTTAATAAGTAACTGTTTTTCCTAATCAAACTTAATTGATTTGTTTACAAAATGATTTTAGTACAACAAAAATTTAATGATTTGATTATTTAATTAGTGATAAATTGTTAATACAATATAGGGCCTAGTAGTTTTGGATACGGCTGCTTACATTTTAATTATATTTTGACATAAGTGTACAGTTTTTATTGAAACTCTTTCCAATACAAAATTTTCCAAAAAGTTACTTAAAACTCAAAAAATAATATTTATATTAATGGACTTATGCTACTATATGTAAACAAAATATATATTATATAAATAAAATAAAAATAAGTTTTTATATTTCTAATTTTAATATGCCATTGTGCGTCCATTTAAAAACTATTGATAATATCAAGTTTAAAAAAAAATAAAACACTTATTTTGTTTGTTTTTTTTTTCCATTATGTTCCAATTTAATTTAAATTGAGTACTTTTTTAAATGAATGACCTGATACAAATAGAATTGTACTCAATTTGTTATTAAGTACAAAATGTTGCCATAATATTAAAAAAAAAATTAAAAAAAAAAAAAACTAAAATACCAAAAATAATAATTGGAAATATTGAAACTAATGATCGGAGTCAATTAATTAATTTTACAAAAACAACTTTGATCTAAATTCTAAATACAGATTTTAAATAATAAATTGTGTTTCAATTCCAGCAACAAAAAAAACACAGTGGTGGGTGGTGGCAAATTGAGTGAATATAAATGGTGGTGAAATTGTGACGTTGGTGAATAATCGGCTCGTGGTGTTTAATGAGATTTCAAATAGGTTATTTTTGTGTTTTATTTTTTGTTTTGAATTTTTTAGATTTGTTATATATTTTTTGTATACATATATATATACATATATACTAAGTACATATTATTATTAAGTAATTGATGATGTATTTATTGAATTGGATTCTATATGTACGGTTATTGTTCTTATTAAATTGTTATTGTATTATTTAACTAGGTATATATTTATGATTATATTGATAAAATGCCTTTTAATGTGTTGAATAAATTGGTAATTGTTATAAAATTAGGAATTAAAAATCCCCAAATTTGGATTATATTTTTGTGAATTGATAGAAGGTAGCTGGAGAAAATTATATATATATATATATAAGGAAAGGATTATTGGTTTAGTTTGTATATAAAATATATTATTATAGATTATTTAGTTTTATAATTAGAATATAAACAATATTAAGTTATTAATATCATAATAAGTTTTATTTTTAGTTAATTTAGTGGTTAAATAAAAAATAAGGTATAGGTTTAATAACAAATAAAATAGTGTTAATATAAATATAACATGATTTATTGGGTACATGCAATAAGGCTAAATGCAATAAAGCCAATTGTCTTTATTTCATTATCATATTTGAAATAAAGCCAAAAATCGAACTTCCAATCCAATACAATTTGATTATATTTCAAATTGCTATTTTTTTTTTTAATGTGCAAACAATTGAATGGTTATTTTTTAGAAATTTTGTGAAAATTATATTTGATATTTGTTATTGATTCTATTCAAAGGCTGTACGCTTTTCCAGAATATTTATATATATGTGTACATGAAATTCTGGATTAGGATGGTTTATACAGTTGGATTCAATTACAGTTGGTTGTTATATGTGAAATTTTGAATTAGGAAAGATTTTAGACTTGGATTCAAAATCAGGATTATGGTCGTTCCGCGACTTCACGCGTCTTTGGGATGAAAGTCCGCCAGTGACCGCTAATTTTTTTTAATAAAACCTATAATGTACATTGTTATGGATAACTACCGATATGATCGAAGATGGGTGAATTAGAAGAGATTTTAGAATTGGATTCAAAATCAAGAGTGCCGATTTCCCAGAATATTCATATATGTGTATATGTGGAATTTTTTAATTAAGAGAGTTTTTAGAGTATATAAATATTCTGGAAAAAGCAGCAATACTAATTTTGATTTATCTCATGTTTAAAATATTTTTGGCTTTATTTCTTTATAATTTTGACTTTATTTCTTTTTCAAAAATTTTTAAAAATGAAAGCCGAAGATTAAGAAATTATGATTTTGGTTTTATTTCAAATGTGGTATTGAAAAAAAGCCAAAAAAGTGCAATTTAGCTTTATTTCATTTGGTCTTATTGCATGTATACGATTTATTTACAATAATTAATTAAAAATTAAAATTATAACAGACTATTAATAAGTAAAAAAATTGAGAAAATCTATAATTACTTTAGTCTAAGTTCTAAATAACTATAATTTAAAGAGATTTTCAAAGTATATTTTTATATGATAAGTTATTTTTAAAATGTTCCACTAATTTCTTTTTCTTCTTTTCCAAAAGAAATCACTTTTAAATAAATTCAATTAATGGAATATATACTGTTTCCAAAAATACAAAAAACAATTTAAAATTTTCTTAGAATAACAACTTTAATATTAAATACTTAGTGGAAATTTTTTAATTGTAATTAGGTTTGATAACAGATTCAAAAAAATCTTTTAATATTAAATTCAATTAACTTTTAAATTAAATCGTTTACACGTGGAAGTACTAATTGTATAAATATGATTTAAAAATAATATTAATTATAAAAAAATCAGAATATTAAATTTCTATAAAATAAAAAAGTGATAAATACTAGACTTGGGGTTAGCCCTGAAAATTATACCTAGAAATTGTACGTAATACATAAAACGATTTTATAATAATATAAGTAAATTATTCTCGTAAATTATAAATTAAATTTTTTCATCCTAATGTAAACCTTGTATATTATTATATACAAATATATTTAATTACATATACATTTATCATATCATTCTTTTAAAATTAATTCAAAAATAATAAAAATTTATTTGTGATTTATTTACTTTTAAATAAATAAATTTGAGGAAAAAACCCAAATTCTTAACATCTGTGGTTTTTTTTTTACTTATAATTTTATATACTAATTAATTTCCTGTCAAATTTACATTTAAAATTTCACCCACCCTTCACGCTTTAAAATATTAGGAAACTAATTGTTTATTAAATAATTCATTCATTTTATATGAAAAATAATTAACTAACCTAGATATAACTAGAACTGAAAAGTATACAATCTTTTCCAATATAATTGACAAGATATGAAAATTAAATTTACCTTTACATTTACTTTAATTTATAAAAGGCTGACAACCAAACGATCTCTTGTCTTATTAAATCAAAAAAAAACAAAAAAACAAATAACCAACAAACCAGACACCCCCATAATTTATAATAATAATATTGAAAGTTTTTTCTTTTAGTCATGTCCTGCATTTACAATTCATTATAAGAAAATGTCCTTCATAAAAATGAAAATTTATTTGATTTGGAAAAATTTTTCTCTATATATAAAAAGGTGAAAAAATTTTCATTTTCTCAAATATCGTTAAATATTTTCCAATATCCATTAATATATCGTTTTTATGGAAAAAACAAATAAATACAATATTTTTACAGTAATTCGCAAAATTAAGTGATAATAACGTTTTTTTATATTATTCTAACATTAAAATGACTATTAAAAGGAATTGATGGAAAATTGAACAAATTAGAATTAAAAAAGTATATGCTAGAGAAATTAAAATTTGAAATAGAGTATATAGGATATTATATAATAAAATGTGGGTTAAATATTTCTGGACATTGATTTAAAATTATCACAAGTACAATCCGCTACCACATACAGTATGATATATGTGTGGTTCAGCCTTTCCAGTGGCAGTTAAATTTATTTTATACTATGGTATAAACTATTACGATATCAATTATAAATTATATTTTATTATTAGATATGATCAGACCAGGATTTTATATATAGATCTTATATATTAAATGTATAGATCTAAGTATAGATATATCTGACCTAGGTTTGAACGCGAGACTCTTCGATTGGAAAGTCGGTTGGATAGGAAACAAAATGATTCTACTTCTTTTAGCCACCTAGCATCATATATACTTTGCTTTAGCGGTTCCCGTATCAAATTTTACACAAATAGGATTGTATCTCAAATAAAAGGTTTGGCAAAGATTCTAATTGTGATTCTAAATGACGTTATTACTGGGATTACTGACATTCTCTTAAAATACATAATTGCGCTACATATTTTTTAACCACCTATTCCATAATCCATATACGGCTGTACGGCCTTTTAATCGAAGATTATATTTCATAGCCTTAGTTTTTATCGTAAAAATTTTTATATAATAAAAGTTGGTAAATGTATTGTAATTGACTTTGTGAATATAAAAATATGATTCAGTAACTCAGTAAGTACTCAGAGTATTCGGCTTAGTGAACATAAAAATTAGATATGTTGTGTATAATCAACTTGACGGATGTCCACATTGTTTATATGAGTAAACAAATTAACAACGAAAAATGTCATAAATTATATTAACGTTATGTTATATGTCATAAATTATTTTGTATCTTACCGTTATTTTCATTTTAAAATAAAAATTTTAGTTCTATTGACTTACCTGAAAATAAAAGAAAGAAAATTATGAATTAAAATTATTTATTTATATAATTTTAATTATAAATTAAATTTTTTATACAATATTGCTTTAACTATTCCGATCCGACAAAGATTTTATAACTCATTTACATATTGATAAAGGGGTATTTATTTTAAACTAATTGTATACTTAAGAATATGAAAATTTTAATGATTTACAAAATTGTTTTACTCTGCAAGCTTCCTTTTTTAGACCCACAAAATCCAAAAAAACTATTTTCAATGCAGTTGTACTGAAGATCTGTTCCAAAATTTGTGATTGTGAAATGTGATTATTTTTGATTAATTACAGAAAAACTGCACCCAAAGGGACTTCATCAGCTATAGTTTTTCCATGTAAATTTGGATATTT
This sequence comes from Dolichopus griseipennis, assembly GCA_963082915.1. Classification (NCBI taxonomy): domain Eukaryota; kingdom Metazoa; phylum Arthropoda; class Insecta; order Diptera; family Dolichopodidae; genus Dolichopus; species Dolichopus griseipennis. The sequence goes on along the minus strand of OY720441.1, from coordinate 19,086,229 downwards.
TGCCTTTACCTTAATACACTAAATAAATATAATTTGGAACAGCTACTCTCAAATCTACTAAAATTACATTAAAAAAGTTAGACCTTTTTCTTTCAGAATCTTGCTTTGCTGATGTTGTATACTGCAAATTCTCAAACAACTATTTTTCGGGATTTAAAAATTCAGATTTTATCAGGACCCAAACAGAAACAAACCTCGGAATGAACAATGGCTGCATATTTAGTTTATAAGGAAGTTCTTTAGTAACACTTTTATGTTCATCAATTTGACTTTTAAAGTAACATAGATGAGTGGGCTTACTGAGGAAACCTCTTAAAAAAATTCGCCACTTTTTCTACCACTAGGTGGTGAGAAAAAGGGCAACAAAATACAAAATTAATGTACATATTTAAAAAAAAAATTAAACTCAGCAACTCTACTACGCACAGGGGTTTTCCTAGTCTGTATTAAATATTTAACACTTGATAAATAAATTGATTCGCAAATTCCCAAGTACTTCATAATATTTTATACAACATACCCTTAATTTTGTCAGTCACTGTATTTAACGTTTCATTTATTACGTACTTGCATAAATTGTAATAAATAACTTAAATATATTATATTACATTACAAATTATACTTATCTAATACTTAATTTAATACTAATTTACATTCCATTATTTAACAATAAAAATAAAAAAAAAAAACGTTAAATCCATTTAATCAGGTCATTAGATTATCGATTCAAAACATTAAAAAAAAACAACAAAAATTAAAAAGAATTTCCTTAAAGAATTTTTTCTTTTTTTTGTTTTTGTGTATTTTTCATGTAAATAAACGCTACATTGAAAATTGAAACTTGAGGAATTCTCATTTTTTTTACTCTGATGTATGGAAAAACCAAAAAAAGCGAAAAATGAAAAATAAAAAAATTATAAATAATTTTCTTTCAATTTTCCTTTGTATTTTGTTTTTTGGTTTTTATTTTCATACATTTTGGGTTTGACTGTTGACACAGATAATCGCCTACTTTTTGTTGTTGTTTTTTAAAGGTTATTCACCTACACGTATATTTAAAATACTTTTGTAAATACATGTATTGAGTATTCAATGTGTCAAGTCAACATTTTTTTGGTTAATGTCCTAAATAAACTTATGTATGTTATGTATATAATATTGTACATATTGTATTGGTTGTCATTAGATTGTTCGGAATTCGGAAATCAATAAAAAAAATTATTTGGAATGATAAAATTTGATAGTAATTTGTGTCGCTATAATAATTACCTATACATATATATAATATTAATTTATTCATTCTGATTTGGTTACAATTAGTTTTTTGTTATATAAAAAATTTGATAAAAAACCTATAAACGGGTTAAATTAATCTAGATTCTATAAGTTAAAATGTAGGTTAAATTTAAAAATTGATTTGGCCATAATGGATTAGATATCGATTAAAAAATAAAAAAATTGTGTAGGTAGTTTAAAAAAATTGAACTAGTTTTTTCTTTTTTTAATTATCTTTTGTTAAATTCAATTTAGAAAGTTATCTCTCCATGTTGGGGTTATCTAATTTACATTTACTTTTAAACTTTTTACATAAATTTACTATAAAATTATATAAGTTTAGAGGGGAGCGTTTAATAATCTCGGTTTAGTAAGCTTTTCTTTTCTTATGTGGCTTTGGTGGGTTAATGGGTAAGCGATTTTGGCTTACAAACCGAGGAACGCGGTTTCAATACCCGTACGAGTCATAAATTTTTTGTTTGAAAAAATTTTTTGAAAAATAATTTTTGTTTACAAATCTCCTTGGAGACCAAATATAATTTAAAATATAAAATTATATAATATAAACAAAATAAATAATATTACTAAATTATAAATTTATAGAAAGTATTGAAAGTGAGTACAGATAGCCGCAAGGCCTACGTGTTAGGAAGGCATATGCTATCCCTTATATAAAAACAACAAATACTTTTACTTTAAATTCGGTTTTTAAATTATTTCGCATTTGTATTAAAAAACCTTAAAAATTAGAAAATCTTGTTTTTAGAAAATCTCGTTCTTAAAGATTCTAGAGTTGGGTGCAAATTCAGAATTATCAGCTAAAATACAAAAAAATGAGGTTTTTTAAAAAAAAAAAAAAGATTTGGTGAAAACGGAATTTACTTTATCGAGATTTCAACCCCAACCCAAAATTTGGTTATATGATTCATTATAGTAAACAATATAAAAATAGAAAATAAAGATTAAGATTAAGATGATCATAAGCCAATTCTAGGTCTATAATATTTGCAATGTAAGTCTTGAATTAGATCAGAATCCGTTAACACTTGTTTAAAAGTCATCGAGGTGTATTTAAGCGAATCACTATACGTTCAATTACCCTCATATGACTTTATTCTCAAATTGCAGTAAAGCTTTAATTTAAAGTGAGCTCTCACATACAATCAAGGTTATACCTTACATAAAAATGAAAATGAATCTTGATAAATTAAATTCTTAAGATTTTAAGACCCTTCACGACATAAACATTAAACTTAAAAAAATTATCGGATAATATAGTGACACGAACTTAAGATGCGTTTTTTTCTTCAAAAATATTATTGACATTTAAAAATTAATTTGTAATAATATAAATTAATTTAGTTTTACTTAACACTAATTTATGACACACGTCTACATCGGCGTCTTTTTGACATAATTGACAGTTATCAAATAAAAAAAAAAAATATTGTATGATAATTGAAAACAAGGTGGCTTATGGCTTATTAATTTTAAAGTTATTGAATTAATTTTGATCAGTTCTTTTATTCTAACTATTTCAGAGATTTTAACAAATTGAATTCTTTGTTTCTTTTAACAGTCCTTTAAACCTACGTAATGATAATCAGCTGATTGTCAAAAATAATAAGTCAATAGATAGAACTAAGGGACCTCGTGAGGGGAAATTTTAAATTGTAAAAAACTGGATATATTAAATTGTAATTATTTTATTGTAAAAATTAATAATATATACCAATTCACACATGTAAATAATAATAATGATGGTAACTATATGTGTAAATTTTAATATTCTCTAAAGATTACAACGTATCCCCCTAACAAGTTATTAATTTACAGAAAAACTGGAGTAGACATTATATGAAATTTAATTTAAGATAAATAATAAGATCTAATATCATTAGCAAGATCTAATCTATAGATTTTCAATTACATAATCGAATCATGGGTAGATGTAAGCCTTACTTAATTTATATGTTAAGATAAACAAAATGTATTGAATGTTGATTTTTTTAATTATACAATTTTTCTTTAATTTCAGAAAAATTCTTTACCGTAATAATATTGAAAATTTTACCTCAATCTTTTTTTTTATTTGAACTAAATTAATATTTTTAGAATTTTACAAATTTTTTTTTTTTGTGTTTGTTTTATTTTAAATGTAAAAAAAGAAACTGGAAAATAAACATTTTATTTTTTTCACTTTGAACTTTTTTTTTTAACGTATAAATTTTCTTATATTTCCACAAAAAAAAAAAAAAAAAAAAATTGGAAAATATGTATTTATTTTTTCCGCGAAATATTTCACGGTTTTTTTTTTTTTTGGTTTTTTGCAACAACAACAAAAAATTTGTTGTATTTTTTTCTTATTTCAACCTCATTTTGGCATCAGAAGAACTCTCATAATTTTTAAAATAAATACAACATATTGCAAGTGTATTTTAAAATGTTAAAAGTATCTTTTTATGAGATTTTAAATTGTTTTTTTTTTTTTTTTAATATTTAAAATAATATTTTTTCAGATAGGGTAAAAGATATTCAAAAAAAAAAGTGAGCATCGTTCAACATCAATATTAAATTAGTTCTAAAATTTGGTTTATTTTTATAGCTTTATGGTTTTATAAACAATTTTTTTTAATTTTTTCTAATTGTTTATGTAAAAAATTTTTAATTTTAAAATTTTAAATGTTAATTTAGTAATATATCATTATATTTACATCATCAGAAACTCACAAGACCATATTTAGGACATGAGTTCTACTAAAGATCATTTATGAACTATTTTTAATATGAAAATGATTTAAAAAAAAAAATATTTAGATTCAAATTAAAAAGAAAACAAAGGAAGTATAATCTAAATACTAAATAGATCTTGAGAGTTTTTTAATTGCAATATAATTTAAATCTTATCTAAATAATATAGGATAGCATTTATTTTGCAATTTATTTGAGATTTTTAATATTTAGATTGAACTGGTCAGAAATGCTTTTAACTTATGTTGTTTGATAATAGCGGAGGAATTCGAAAAGGGTTGTAGGAATCAAATTCTTTAAAAGATAGGCTTACAAACCTGTCTGAAGAATAAGTACATGTTGAAATAAAGGAAAAAGTATTGAAACTTAATAAATTGAAAGTAATTGTAATGAATTTCTCACACAGTACTTGGTCTTATTGCGTGTATAGAATGTCTTGGATTTCAATTGAAAAAATACTTTTTATATATTGAAATTTATATATTATATTCTTCTATCTTTTATCTATCTATATATATAAAAGTGAATGTTTGTTTATTTATAGCACATAAACTCGTAAACTGCTCTCTAAACAAATTTTTGGGTACGACGAGTGTTTCTCGACTAATAATATTGCTCTAATGAATCATCAAGTTGGGCTGTGGTACTAGTATTTAAACTTTAGACGTGATTCTCTTTGATTCTCTTTAGACGTGATTCTCTTTGAATCTATTAACAGACTTAGAATTTGTTAACCCATATTTGCAGGACGATTTATCTAAAAAAAAAATTTTGAAGCCATTACGCCAAATTTTACGAAGTAGGTAGCTTTGACCCAAAAGAAGGTTTCATTAATTCCTTTGTCGAATTCCGTTAACCTATTGCAGCACAGTTTACATTATGTGATTTTTGTGTTCAGTTAAATTAAAAACTAAGAGGCCCAGCAACAAGCACTGGTTATTAGCTGGTAACAAATATATATAAATAATAATATTTGAGTTAAGGGTTATTATTTTATTTTTGATTTAGATTTTAAATTGAATATTAAATTGAATGGAAGTTGAATAAAGTCGAGAACCACACTTCTTAAAATTTCCGAGATCCAACCTCCGATCAATGCTCTAACTACTGTTTCACTCAATCGTGTAAATTACGTTTCATCTATACTTTTTAGTTAAAAATCTCAGGGAGTTCCCACCTCTTAATCAGAGATTTAATTGAATTGAATCTTGTTCTAACCTGCTCTACAAATATAATGTTAAATAACTAAAAATTTAATCAAAATCTAGACAAGCAGTCTTTTATAAAAAAAAAAAAAAAAAAAAAAAGCGGGGGCTCAATATATCGTAATGATTATGTGTTTAAAAATAAAAGTTCAACCAAATCACAATAAAAATACTTTAAATTTTTGGACTAGAAGTCTCATTCTCCACATTCTATACCTTGTATTTTAAGTGGGTGTTGTAACATATTAGCAATGAATGAATCATCATTTTAAATATACTCAATTACATGACTCATCATATTCTCAAATCATACTTTAAAAATTATTTTATTGCTCAGAAATACGGAACTTTACCCCACATTTTTATTGTCATTCATCTTTGCTAAGAATTTATTATATTATAAATTTTTCTTATTTTATTATTTCTATTCTTTTGATTTTTCCTTTCATTTCTTTATTTTGAATTTTCTTTTTATATATATATATATATGTGAATTTGTATAAAATGGTTTTTTGGAAAAAATTTCCCATTTTTCTTTTTTTTACGATTTAAAAACAAATGAACTTTGTTGTGACAGAAATGTGGAAAATCAAAAGAAAAATAAGAGTTTTTGCATCAATTTTTAATCATTTTTAAATGTTTCAAAGAAAAATTATTTAAGAAAAATTCATCAGAATATATATGTATATATTTATTTAAAAATATATAGAATACTTATAAATTATTTTTAAATTAAGCAGAAAATTCAAATTTACTGTATTTATTACTTTAAATATTTGATGACATTTTTTTTATTAATATTGACGATTACAAATATTTTATGACTCTTTTTACCTAATTAAAATTAATAAGGAGCACACTGAATTAAATATGAAGAAATAATTATAGATTTAGGAATATATTTAACTTTTTAGAATTCAATTGGGAATGTAACTGTCGATATAGCTATTGTTAATTTTTTTTTTTTTTTTTTCTTTATTTATTCAATATAATTCAAAAATATAACAGTAACAAATTTATATATATATATATTTTTTTTTTTTTTAATATAATTTTTTATAGACCCTAGCTTTTGCTGTTTGGTCTTATGATTTTAGCATATTAAGTTTAGTTGTCATAATATTATATAAATGTTTTAAATTCAAATATTTTAAAGAATACAATTCCAATAGAAAAAAAAATTAAAAAAAAACAGAAAATAATTCAATTAGGTAAGAAATTAAATAAAATCAAATAACATTAAAAGAATATATAATTATGTATACGTACTTAAAAGCTTAAAGCTAAGGAGAAACAAAAGTTAAACAAGAAATATAAATTAAAAACATATCTCTAATAATAAAAATCTTTACTTTTCAATTATTCATAATAAAAACCTTTATTCTTTTTTTGAAATCCGCAATATTTTCAATAGATTTTAATTCATTTGGTAATTCATTATAGCATTTTGAACAATTATATAAACAATTACTTTTCTGATTATTTGTCTTGAATAATAATTGTAAGTAGAAATTACACTTATTCCTAGTATTGTGATTGTGTATATCAATCGATTTATTAAATTAAAAATTTATATTTTAAAATTATGTTTTATCTCATTATTAATTATTTTATAAGCTATTATATATAGTTCCTTTTTACAGATGTTAGATAAACTTAAATATTGGTCTGAATATAGGGTGTGTGTTGGAAATCTTGTGGGATAACAGTGAATTGTTTTTATTGCACGTTTATGTAAAATGTCTAATTTATTTATAGCAACTTGGGAAGCTCTGCTCCAGATCGGATTAAGGTATATGATATTTGACATGATGTATGACGAGTATATAACGTAAAGCACGTCTTTGGAAAGGAAATTCCTAAGCCAGCGCAGGATAAAAATATACGGACTAATTTTTTTACAAACTTGATTGATATGACATTGCCAATTGAATCTGCTGTCTAAAAATAACCCTAGGTAATTAAAAGTTTTTGTTACCTGTAAGACATGATTTTTATATGGAACGACGAAGTCATGGAATACTTTATTCTCATATAGAAGAATTTTTGTTTTTTCTACATTTAGTAAAAGTTTGTGTTTACTGAGCCATTTTCCAATGACATCCAAATCGTGTATAATTGAGCTTTTCAAACATTCTTCGCTGATTTCAGCATATTTAATTACTGCATCATCAGCGTATAGTTGAATAGACCCTTTTAATACAAGTCGTGATATATCATCAACATAGAGTTTAAAAAGAATTGGGCCTAAGATAGAGCCTTGAGGAACTCCTTTTTTTACCATAGCACTGTTACTGAGTTTTCCATTAATTCGAACCCTTTGCCGCCTCTTGTCGAGATAAGATTTGAAAAACTCTATCTGGTGTTCATCAAAATTTACCATAAGGAGCTTCTGCAGTAGCACGCTATGGTCCACACAATCAAAGGCTTTCCGAAGGTCAAGGAAAACGCAAGCAACATATTTCTTTTTGTCTATATTGTTACTTATAAAATTAGTTAGTTCTAAGCATGCCGCTGTGGTGTTCGAATTTTCCTCAAAACCAAATTGTTCATTGTGCAGAATTGGATTAATTCGAAGAAAATTATCAAGCCTATTTTTTATAATTATTTCAAAGATTTTAGACAAGGAATTTAAAATTGAGATGGATTGAAGTAATAAGTCTGACCGATAGTTTCTATCATCTTTGGTTTCGAAATTATACTCGTTTGGCCTCAATTCGATTAAAAGCTTCTAGAATCTGAACTCATTGTCCAATCTCGACCAGAACCAATTCCGGCGGTACTTTCATTACTATAGTAACCTAGAGTTTAAATTTTATCAAAATAGCGTCATTAGTTTTTGTTATGATGTTTTTTAGATATATGTTCGTTAGTCTTTGAACTTTTCAAAGGTTCCAAAAACCGAAAACATGGTTCGATTTCGCCCTTATGAAGTCCCCGCCAAACTTTCAACACTAGTTAATCCTTGTACACAATCGGAACGTGCTATCTTAATTTTAAGTTACTATTTTTATTAATTTCGATTATAAGCTTTTAAACCTTGGGAGGTTTAAAATAGGTACCTGAACCACCACTCCAATTGATCATAGATTAGAGGAACACGTAGGAAATAGTACAGAACCAAAAGTGCCAAATTTGAAGTTTGAATTTACTATCTTTTTTTTATTTTCGATGATATGCTTTAAAGTCTTCAGAACTTTGCTTAGATTGCTTAATACTTCGATCATATATACAACATAATTCAGTGCGGTTTTTTTCAAACTTGCAACTATCTCTACGGGTTTATTTTTTAGTCAGTCACAATGTGAATTCTTAATATTACAATCTAACCCTAAATTTTAAAATTGTATGGTGCAGAGATTAGCGAAGTGGCTTTGGGTGTAAAAATATCTGAATTCGATTCTCGTTAGAAGAATCATATTTTAACAGAAAGAAAAAATTACAAATAAAATTAATTTATTTGGATATCTAGTTTCTTTAAAATATAGGTAACATTAAAAACTCAAATACAACACTATGGTAATACAAAATTCAATTCATAAACATTCAAAAGTGTTTTAATATAAAAGAAAATTACTTAAATGAGAGACAATTCTTCTTTCTGTTAACCTTAATCCAGCAATTTACTTTTATATTATAACAATTTTAAATTGCAAAAGATCTACCATAAATTTTCGGTTTATGAAAATTTTTACTTATTTTAAACTTAAGCGCATTAAAATAACTGTTTTTTATACCAGCAAATTACTTTTATATTAAAACGGCTTTAATAAAAGTATATATTATAGCCCTTTAATAGTATATATTATAAAGCCCTTTAATAAAAGTATATATTAAAAAAAAAAATATTTTTTATTTTATTTAATTTTTGAAAGATTTCTTTTTTAATTTTTATGGGCATAATTGAAAGCTTTTCACTTTCTTTTAGATTGCCGATTCGGAATTCTTTTTTCAATTCAATTTCAAAATATTTTTAAAGAAAATATTGTATTTAGAGTTTTAACTCAAAACTTAAATTTTCTACTTCTTAAATTTCAATTTTTATATTTATTGATTAAGTGCCAAATTTATATAACCAATGGGGTTCCAACAATATCGGGTATTAGGTAATACTAGTGAACAATAATAAATTAATTTCAAGTTCGCCAGTAATTGATAGTTAAATAATTTAAGAATATCAAATAATAAATCATAAAACTGTTTCGCTTTTATTTTGATTTTGAAATTTATAATATCATCAATGAAGTTGTAATAAATAAATGAGTTTAATACTAATGATTATGATTGTCCTTCAGTATTGTTATATTAATGATACAGATATGTTAATTTAGTGCTCCTTCAAATTAATTTTTTTTCAGAATGAGTAATTTAAAATTAAATTAAGTATATATAATCAGGTAATTATGGTTATGAAAGCATTAAGATAAATAAATATTAATAAATGAGAGATATTTTTTAAAAAAATTACAATTTCTATTTTTTTTTTTATTTTGGTACGTATGTACAATTTAAAATGGAAAACTTCTATTTACAAAAAATTATTTAAAATTTAATTAAAGATTGTACCACTTAAGCACTATGTATGCTCTTTTAAATGACTTTTTAATATAAAAAAAATTGATTACAGATATTTATTGGATCGATTACATAAATTTAGGGATTATTATTAAATTTAATATTTTTAAATTTCAAATTAAAATTTGAATTAATAAATATTCTATTATAAACAAATTAAAATTGATTACAGATATTTATTGGATCGATTGCATACATTTAGGGATTAATATTAAATTTAATTTTTTTAATTAGTACATTAGTACTTTTTTAATGTTCTTGGCCATGTAATAAGGATTAACCCATTTTCAAATTAAATAAAAAGTCAAAAAATAAAATTTAATTAAATGGTATTAATAATATATAAATGCTAAGAAAAATTCAATTCCTGTTTTGTATTTTAACATATGTTTAATTACATATTAATAAATGTTATTAAATTTTTCAATATGAGATTTACAAATTAATCCATATTTTACGTTTTTTTAATTTAACATTTATTTTAATTAATGACATTATAATACCATTATAATTATCATTATAAAATTTTAATTAAATTACCCATATTAATTTAAATCAATATTTAATGTAAAAAAATTGTAATCAATTTAAATATCATTTAAAATTATAATTTGGACTTTTGGGCTCCTTTTAAGTAACTTTGAAAGGTATATTAATTTTTTTTAAATACTAATTAAATTTAAATTATACTAAGTATTCAACTGTTATAAATAAAGAAAATATAATTATTAAACAACTGACATTGTATTTTTCATTTAATTAATTCATCCCTGAACCGCTTGGTCTTCATTAGAAAGGGTATTACATTATAAAGTAATCAATGTATTTCAAATTTTCATGAGATGGCTCCTGTAAATGATTAACATTCATAAAAATACAGAAATCTGTGGTCATTTAGACATTTTTAAAAATTTTCACTTTTAATTCAAGAAAATAATAGAATTTAATCGAAATTTACCTAGAATTAACATTAATTTAAAAGAAATATAAAACTGAACGTACGTTTAAGATAGAACGTACGTTCAATTTTATATATTTAATTACGAATAGAATTGAATGGAACTAATTTTAAATTTCTTAGAAATTAACAGTGATTGAATTGGAAATAATATGTATTAAAAGATTTAATGAAATTTCCAAGAACATTTAACTTATTCATTGAAAAATCAATTACAAATTTATTTTAAATATATGTATAAATATTTATTATAAGAGATTAAATTAATTTTAATTTATAAATATATAAACTAAATTTAATAGAAAAATTTTATAAAGAAGTTTTTTCTAAAATGTCTTCTAGATTATTTATTCAATTGTTTATTGTTAAATTATTTGATATTATTTCAAATAAATTTATCAAATGTTAAGTACTTATCTAAAATTAGTTCTACAGTTTCTTAGTAAATAAGTTTAATTTAATTTTAATATATAGTTAATTTAAAAAATTCTTAAGATATTTTTAATTGTATAGTGGATAAAGTATAACATATCATACTTAAGTTTTTTGTAAAAAAATTAATTATTAAACAGTATAAGTCATAATTTAAAATTAAATAAATCTAATACCTTTAACCCTACTGCCCAGGCATTTTAAGTAGATTTTAGAACAGTGAAAGAGTATTTTTGATAAAATATTTTTACTTAGCAAATTATGGATTTTATTAGAAAACATCTTTTATAGATTACACCTTATATGTGCTTCCTTTAAATTACTGCAAAATTTTGAAAGGAAACCATTTTGTAATTATCTAAGATCTCTAGTACTTGTAGACATCACTTTCTTATCCTTTAATTTAAAAACTAAAAACATATTTTGAAATTTGTTTTGATGACAAGTAATGAAATCAAACCAAATTTGAAACTCTTCAAATTAAAATTGAAATAACCTTTATTTCCAAACCATTAGATGTTTAAGAATCCGTTTCAAAAGATTTTAGGATTTTAGTATTATTCTAAATTTTTAAATTTTTTTTTTAAAAGACATTAAATACAATTTTATTAAGCACTTTACTTAATATCAAAATTAAATTTCGGATAAATCTACCATTTTTTTCTAAATAAAAATGGATATGGGTAAACAATTTTCATAACAATATTTTTTATTTAAATAAAATAAAAAATAATGAAATGAAACAATCTAATTGTTATTTTCATAACAATGACTAAATTAAATTAAAATAATTGTTTTTTACATTTTGTAAATATAGCTTTTTCTGTACTTATTAAATCCCAAGATTTGATTCTTCATTTACATTAAGTGCTATTACAAGGTATATGAAGCTTATAATTTTTGCGGTATGTAGATAAAGGATTTAAAGTTATATGGTAACTCTGGTTTCACATATTCATACGCAATCTAACCAATAGTTTCATTAAATTTTTAGTTTCACATTCAATATTTGTAGTGATTTTCACGAATAATGATAAACACTGAGACTGATAAATTTTGCACACTTTCGTCTTAAATCCTTGAACTAAGGTTTGTTTAATTGAAAGTTTTTAATTTATACTGGATTCTTCGGTATACTAAGTTCAGCCTTCTTATGTATTCAAGGTTCTAGAATTCCCTTTTAAAAAATAGATATTATATTTTAGCCCAAACATATTAAAAAAAATCTTGAGACACTGTAGAATAAATGCAAAACAGTAATAATTAATATTAGCAACGAAAAATTGGTACCAATATCATAAGATTGCATTTCTTCTACCATTATACTGCATTTCATTTGACTGGACGTCGAATATAAATAAACATTCTCGAAAAATTAAAAACATACGTAATCTGCTTTTCAATCCAATTGCGAAAATTCAGAATCTCGAAAAATGTTTTTATAAATGTTTGAAAAAATCCTGCGGCCAAATGAAATACAGATTTAAAACACGCGTTAAAAAAAATTCTTTGACTATAATTGTTTTGTTTGATAACTTACTTTTAATTTATAAAACAGAAAATCTTTTATATTTCAGATTCAGAATATTTAAAAAATGTTTTAATTGCACAATTTATTTAAAAATCTTATTTTATTACTATATTTAAACAAACAACACGTGCACAGGTTTTTAAAAATATTTTCATTTTACCGAACTGATAATACCAGGAAGTTAATTAATCTAATTTCTTTATTCTTTAGCCAAATTTCATTAAAAGTTTTTAATAACGTTAAATAAAAAACATTCTTTTAAGGAAAAGCATTTATTTTTTAAAATACAGGTTAACTTTATTCTAAAATGAAAACAAGATCATCTAACACAACAAAGCCAATATGAGAAAACACAACATGGAGGAATTAAAAAATAAAAATATTGTAATTTAAAATGACTTTAGGTCTTAAAAATCTAAATTTGATAAAAAAAAATTAAATGTCCAAAAAAACAAAACATTATATTTACATTTAAATAGGAAATTATATTTTTAATATAAATTATACCTCTAAGGAATTATTACCATGGATTATTTCTATTTTTAAAGTATTTTTATATTAAGTAAATTTTTCCGAGAAAATTCTTGTTTACTGTTGTTTGATAGTCAATAGATGAGTTTTCTATTTTTATATAAGTTTATTTATTTATTGCAAAAAAACACAACATTTTAATTATTATATACATTTAATTTTTCTTTGAAATAATTTTAAAATTTAATTCAAGGTGATTTTTGCAATTATATTAAAAAAAAGTTCCACGAATAGTTCCAAATCAGTTCGAATAATATTTGAGGGCAATGAACGCACCCAATATCAATATGACTAATTTACATACAATGAACGCATCCATATTGTGACTTTTCTCCGTTGACATATAAACGTCAAAATTTAAATTCACAATAAATTAAAATTTCAATTACATTTGTTCTTTGAAAGAATGATTAATTATAGAATCATAATTTTAAGATTTTAATTTTAAACTAGCTAATAAGCCCTCCTGTACCATAGGTACATATTGGAACAGGAGATCATATTATATTCGTGTTATAAGAATTGATCTTAATGAATTCCAATTACAATTTAAACATGAGTTAGTAGCTAGGCCTTATAACATGTACAAACGTCTTAGATTTTCAATAGATACAATTCTATTTTGTTTATATTGTAATATTTTGTATTTGAGTTATATGGTATTCTATATCTGTAAGTTATATCATTCAATTAAATTATGTGTTTATATTGGTTTATATTGCTATATTAATGTATTTTTATTAAAGATTATAATTATTAATAATTGATTAAGCCATTAATTTGAACCTACTGACGAAAGGAAGCTAAGTCTAGTCGAAAAACAATTTATAAGTTTTTTCTCTTTCACTGGGATTCGGACCCGGACCTTCCACATAAAAGGTCGACACTGTAACCGCTGTGCCACCCAGCCGTTAATATACTTTTGGTTGCAATATATTCTACTAATATTTTCATGTAATGTCTATTGTGGCCAATTTAAAGGAGCAATACATTTATCCAATTTCAATATCCCAATCGTCAAATTTATTTCAATTAAGAAAACAAAAGATAAGTGTTTTCAAAATCAAATACCTCAATTTTTATACACAATTAAATAAAATGAGCGATATGGAAGGATGTCAAAAAATATTTTAAGATTTTGAGTTTTGAATTTCGAACAGAATCTGCTAAATTGATTTTTGATACTACATTGTAATAAAATATTATTTTAAATTATTTATTTAACAATTGAGTGTTAAATGTAAGTAATTAGTAATAAAAGTTGAAGGCCGAAGGCTATAATTTTCAAATTACATTTTGTTTTTTTTAAATAATAAACGCGTAATTTAATTTACAAACATAAATAATATTTACTTTTTTATAATAATAATATAATAATAACAAAAATAATAATGTTGTTAAAATAATATACAATTAAAATTAAATATTAATTATTATTACTCGTGAATTTATTTTTTTTTGTATTTTTTTATAATAATTTAATTTATAATAAAATATTTTTCAATTAATTTATAGAATTTGGTTTTATTTCATTTTTTTTAATCAGATTTTACGTAACACTTTTTAATTAAGATAATTTTTAAATATTTAATTAATATTTAATTAAGGAAAAATCAAATGTGCTAAAACACGTATTTTGAATTAAAAAGAACGAGTGCATAAATTTAATGAAACTTTTCGAATTTGGAATAAGCATTATTGAAAAAAAAACCATCATCGTGAATTAATATTATGATAATTTCGAGAATCGATTATTATAATAAGTTCTAACAAAACATATTTTCCATAAATCGAATGCAGATGTCTAATCTGAGCAATGGCGTAGTGGTAAAAACTCCGCCATCATGTAGAAGGTCTCTGGTTCAAACCGCTGTCAGATCATATCTAATAATAAAAAATATCTCAAAATTGTATAATTATATCGTAATAGTTTATATCGTAATATAAAATAAGATTTAAGAAAAATATATAAATAATTCTTGTGTAAGACTATAGATTGCGCGAAAAGTTAACATTTGTGCATTCATATTTCATAACCTTATACAATAGCTACAGCCGAGTGAATATTTATAATAAAAGAAACTGAAGCCTAGTTTGAAATAAACTTGGTGAATGCCCTATACTCCTTAAAAATGCAGATGTTAGCAGAAATGTAATACACTTTTTTTAATTTCGAACACTTCAGTGACAGCTATCTTTTAATATTATCGAATTTTATCTAGTCTATGACTATGCATTAAGAATAATATAGATATTCCCACGATTTTCCTAGTTCTGTTATTAAAACCTACATTGGTATGTTATCATTTTAATTTAAAAGAAAAATTAAATCGCAGTAAAATGAAAATCATTTAATTTAAGTATATGTGAGAATATGTTAATCTGGAGTAAAACCTTAGCTACTTTTTTAATATTTAGGTCTTAGAACATCCAATATTTTATTCTTTTTACTTATAAATCTTAGGCACAACCGAACTTAGGTCATATTAAAATAAATTCAACAATTCCTAGTTTCAAGCACTGTAATCTAAAGAATTTTAAATTCAAAAGTATTTCAGATCTTGTTAGTTTGTTCTTAAAAGATTTCTCTGAAAAACTCTTTTGAAATTACAATTTAACTTTTAAATACATACTTCAAAATTTTTAAAGTTCTTGGTTATTATAAAAGGCTTATATTAAAATGATGTATTTTTAATTAAAAGAAAAACCAAATAAAATTAAGTAGAAAAAATATTAAATAATTATTTAATTTATTTTTTATTATTTTATTTTAATATTATATATTAAGTATTCATTCATATTATTCAATTATCTGATGTTGCTTCTAGCTTTCTGTTTCTGAGCACGGTTGATTACAATGAATTTTGATGAATTTTATGTAATCATATAAGTAAGTAATCAAGTATGTAAAATATATTTAAAATACTCTATATATATATATTATGTAAATATACATAAATAGAATTATACTTTTACATCTCATAATAAAAATATATGAATGACAAATATCTTAATCAATTGAAATTTTTTTCTTTTATAATGATGACATGACAAATACAGATCATAAGAAATACAAAATTTAAAAACATATTTAAAGTAAATAAACTCCTGTCAAATATAATTTTGGCACAATTCATGTTGTTTTCTTTTTTAACAAAACAAAATAAAAAAAAAAAAATTTTATTTTCCTTGAAGATAAAATAAAAACTTGTAAACGTTGTCATGATTGCATGAGAACTCAAATTCATTTTTAAAATTTTTCCAATGGATTTAAACAGAGATGCTTTCAAGTTTTATTTATAACTTTATTTAGTTTTCATTTCATCAACTAAATGAAATCTTGAAAAATCGAACCCTTTATTTTTTTTGACAATTAATCTTTTGAAGTCTTTTAATTCTAAATTTAACTCAAACTTTCACATTTTGTGACAAATAATCTCGCGCAGGATTTTAAAATACGGGGTTTTCATAAATTTAACCTCAGAATGTCGGGAAAACTTGTTAATAGTTGTTATTAGCAAACGACATGCTGGAGTTTACAAAATTATCCAGGATCTATCAAACTTTTAGCAAAGTCTCGCATAGAAGATGCAATCTGGCAAAAAGTTACCAAAAAATAAAAAACCATTGAAACAAACAGCAAAATTAAACGTATAATTAAAAGAAGGATTAGAACTCCCATATTGAACTACTTGAAGAGTATTGCACATAGTGTAACTCTTAATTAAATGTTTATCTTTAAAATTTTCTAGTTGTATTTTTTTTTAATAAAAAATTTTTTTAACTCTTTTTTTTTTAAATATTTCTTGCCTATTTGTTTTATGTTCTGCGGTTTAATGGTACTTCTTAGGAACCTCTGTGTTATTTATATTTTAGATTTAATTATGATATTTCGTACTTACAGGATTATGTTTTTACGGGATTTTGTATTTACAGGATTATGTACTTACGGGATTTTGTATTTACGGGATTTAATAAATCTACGGGATTTCGTTTTTCTGGGATTTTCTCATTCGTGATATTGAGCCACTCTCAAATATTTACAACTGTTGACTTGCATAATAACCATGGGATCGACTCAGATCTAATAAGTTCTGAGTAATATTTGCCTAAAAAGCATCTATTATTTTGTAAAATTAAACTATTTCGCCTGTAGATAGGCAAAAATAAAGAAACTTAATTTTTTTTGAAAATTTTAAGTTTACAGAAGATATAATTTTAATTTTTATTCTAACTAGAAAGGCCTTCATTTCAAAATATTCTAATTACAAAATAATTTTTAAAAACAACAAACAGTCGAGCGCTATTACAAATGAATAAAATATAAAATAAGATTTAAGATAAAAAAAAAAGATAAACATCATGTTATCTCTTCTTTTAATTTTAATAATAGTTAAAATTACTTATGTATATATACATTTAATATGCCTTTCCTTTTCAAATTTTTTTTCATTAAAATATTTCCAAGAAATTGAAATGATATTCCAAAAGGGAAGAAATACTTATATATTCATCTTTATTTATCTTTTACATAAAATTTTCAAGTTTTAGTTTTTTTTTTTAATTTTTTTGTTGCTTTTTTCGTAAAGTAATTTCCTTTTAAACCAAATACAACCTTTTTCCTTTGTTGCTTTGTGTTTCTTTTTAAATAAAAAATGAAAAAAACTTTCTTTTAGCCATTGGGATAAACTTTTCTTTTTTCTTTATTTAAAAATCCATTTGTTGTACAACAAAATAAAATTTGTTTAAACTTTTTTGAAACTTAAGTTTCTTAGGTAGGACATATAAAAAAACTGATAATAAAATTGAAACGGATTCCTTACAATAATATGATGTATGTGTTTATATTGAGACAAAATAATCAAATCATCAAAAACTTTCCTATAAAAAAGAAGAAACTAAATTTAAAGTTCTAATGATTTTTAATAATAAATATTTTAGAACTATTTATAGAATTCTTTTTTGAAAAATTGATCCAGAACTTCATAATAAAAATTGAGATGTACTAAAAGTTTAATGAAAATAAAAACCACTTTACTTTATTATCGATCGCATGTAAAAACTTTTCTAAAGAATCCATTAGTAAAAATAAACTTACAAGATATAACTAAGATAATTTTTGCAATTATTTTGATGTAAGATTAATTTGTTGACATTGGTATAGAACTTTTAATTCTTGAAATTATATTTAATTTAAGGCAACATTTTAATTATTGTAAAAAGAATTTACAGATAACGCTTGAAGGATATACTAAGGGATATTCAAAAGTTCGGAATTGGATAAAGTAACATTGAAAGATTTATTTTGGAAGTAATTAAACTTATGAGCAGTATATTGGGCTTTTTTAGAACTCCATTTGAAATATTGATAATTCAGCCAATATTTCTTAAATGATAACTTTGACTCACCAGAAATTCGTTTACTATGAAATATATTCGGGAAACTGGAACTATAGAAAGAAGTATAAGGAAAATGAGTGAACAAGATATTATCTTTCTAAGCTATCTCTTCTAATAGAGATTTTTACCGACTTAAGAAATAATGTATTTAAAAATAGTTCTATTTGTTTAGAACTTTTTTGAATTTGCAATGAAATTTTGCTTGACTTTGATATCAAGCAAACTGCCTTATTAAAAGATTTGAAATGCTATTGATATTCATTTAAAAATAAAAATAAGTTTAAAAGTAAGATTATCTAACAGAGAAAATTCTATTAGAAAGTTGTTAAAGCATTTTAAAGTTGATCAATTTTAATAGTAAAAGTATAACAAAAAGTTTAAAATTTATTACAACATCCAAGACGAATTGTATAAAATTTTCTTGCGTAATGTGGTTTGTATTGTAAAATCTTTAAATTGTCGTAATATTTCTTGTAAAGTCTAGTTATTTTATGTGGCAGCCTTGCCGCTCTCGTGAATTTTCATCTGCCAAATTATTCTTCTTTTGGCAAAAAAAATTATTTCCACCAAACTTTATTAAAATCGTTTGAAATTTTGATAAATTAATAGAATTCAACGTTCAAAACAGAACGTTCTCGAAACTTCTAGAATTTCTAGAACCCATGATACTTGATTCAATTTATGAAAGCTAGTCTTCATGGATACCCATCAATAGTCTATGTTCTGAATTTGAACTCATTCCGACGGTTAGAGCTAAGGATTTCTTAAAACGTCTGGCTTTTTTTTATGGAAGTCTCCGATTCTTTTGTCCGATTTTAAAATAAATTTTCGGATATTCGCGTTTAGGACAAAATGAAACAACTTTTGTTAGGACATCAAATTCTATCACGGTAACCTTATCTTTAGGTAAAGGTAATGATCTAAAATATAAATAACAAATTAAAAAATTTTAGGTTTCAGAAAGAGTAAACTCGGAAAATACAAAATTAAAAACTAATTTTTTTAAGTGGTAGTTTCACAATTAATTAAATTGAATTAATCAAATAAAATACAATAAATACAAATATGTAATAAAATTTCTTTACTTTCTGACGTTTTTACTAGAAAAATAAATTAAAATATTTATTACAAAATTCAATTGAATATCAAAGATTTTCCTTTAAAAATGAGGAAAATTGAAGTTCATAAATTTATTTAAAATTCATTTAAATTTCAATAGAAAAAATACTTCATAATACAACTCATTAACTTTAGAAAGTAAACAATCGTAACCACATGTGAGTTCATCTAAATTTTATTTTAATTTTAATTTTCATTAATAAAAACAAAAAGCTTTCAAACTATTTTATAACACATCACATGCACTAATTGTAAACTTGTCATTTGCTGAGTAATAAATATTTTAATATTAATTTTTTATTAGAAATTAAATCAAAAATGAGTCATAATTTTTTTTATATAGTTTATATTAATTAAAATTTATAGTAAAATATTTGAATATTTTAACCAAAAACCGGGAATAAACATTTCACACAAAAAAAAAATTTAATAAGTTTTCATAAAATTCAAAATTAATTTTTCAAATGACAGCTTTTTGTTTGGTTTGGAATTTCAAGTTAAAAATTGACACGTAAAATTTTAATCCTCTATATATGTACATAAAAAAAAATTAATTAAAAACTTTTTAATAATTTTAATAATCATTTAAATTATTATGTACTATAAGTATATGAAAAATTTTTTTTAAATCATTAAATTGTTAATTCAAGCCATGTGTTGATTTTATAAATTGATTTTAATTGAACGCATTTTTAAAAATTCACAATAGAATTTTATCATAAAGCTAAAAGTTCACAATAGAATTTTATTACAAAGTCATATTTAAACACAATTCGGATTATCGACGAAATCGCGATTAAACATAAACCTGATCGTTAGCGGTATAAAAATATATATTTTTATTTACTATTTTTTGGTGATGATTTAATGATTGTTTACTTGATGATTTGATTGATGATTGTTCGCTTCACTGCAATTATTTTTTCTTTTGATGAAAATTAATGAAGTAAAACAAATTGTTTTGTTTTTATTTGTTAGCTTTTTATAAATTTTGTTTTAAATTTAATTTGAAAGTTTTGTTTTATAATTGAAGCGATAAGATCTCAATTTGTGCTTTTCGTGCATTTTATATGTATAAATATGGATAACATTAATAATTCAAACGATTTAAAAATAAATTCTTACATCTTGAGTAAAAATAAATTCTTACATCTTGAGTAAAAATAAATTCTTACATCTTGTGCAAAAATAAATTAAAAATTAAAATTTGCTAAAGCATTATTAAGAACATATTTTCCCAGTAAGCAGTATTTGAGGGATTTATCAATAAATTTAATTGTACATGTGGCGTTCACATTCCGACATTAAATACTGACACGCTTGTACATTGTTTATTATTTTATTGTTACTTTTTATTTGTTGTTGTGTTTCTGGTTGCGATTGTTTTTGTTGTTGTTATTATTTTAATTTTATTGAAATTGAAAAATTTTATTTTAAGAACTAAAAAAAAAATTAATAATAGGAGAAAAGAAAACTTGTTTATTTACATTTCTGGGTATTCGGTGAACTTTTAACTTTGATATTAAAAAAATGGCTCGGCATCTCGGTAATTTAGTGTGTAATCTAATCATTAACAGAGTGTGCAGTACATGTTTCGTACATGTTATAAAATATTTATTTGAAAAATAAATTTTCTTTTAACAAATTCACCCTCTGATAACCAAATATAATTTAAAATGTAAACTTCCCTTACTCGAACACTCTTTAGCTCGAACATCTTTTCAAGTCAAACTTTCTTTTATTTACTTAACATTTTCAAAAATATTGTATATACCGGGTGTTTCCTAATTAAGTGCACTGCTATATACCATTGCTTAGCTACTATGAGTAGATAAATTTTGTGTATGGGAGCTAAGCTAGGTCTCTTCTAGTTTCTAAGATATGAGGGCTTAAATGAAATTTCAATATTTTTTTAAGTTTTCATAATTTTACTCTTAACTCTGTTTTTAGACTACTTATGAAAATTTCTTTTTGAAAAAACCACATTTACACTATGATGTTACATGAAAAAGTTCCAAAATTTTACAATATTTCTAATCTCTGAATCTTCGGCTTTAATTTGCAGTACTTTTCACCTTACTGGCTTACACGGTTTGGGAGATACAGATTTTTTTATTTTACCATACGTGTAATTTTTATAATTTATGATTTGATGAAAATCTGATGAAAATTTTTAAATATTTGGATGAACTCTAAATATTTTATAAACAAAAGTATATATAAAACATAAGCATCAAACAAAATTTAGGATATTTTCACTTGTAATAAAATGTAATACTGAATTTTTAAAATTTTATAAATTAAATTCGATATATACATACATATTTACTGCACATTTTTTTATAATTTACAGAGTTTGATTTAGGGAAGTTTGACTGTATATATAAATAAAACAAAACAACAACAGGCTTTTCCGTGGGTTATAACAGGATGCATTTTTAGCACATTTTCAAAAAATTTTGTAAAAATGTGCCTATAGAGCTTCACTCTTTCCGTCCGTCCTTCCGTCCGACCGTCGGTCCGTATGTTTACAAAAACTTTTACACCGTTTGAAATAGAATAAAGAAATTTTAACCATTAGTAGGTATTGCAAAAAAAATAATTTCGTAGAAGAATTTTTTTCTGTAGCCCCACCTGTTACGGGGCTACAGCCCCCCAAAGTAAAATTCCAAATTTTGGTGGAATTCACAATTTAATTTCTAGAACCTAAAAACGTTTGGGGGAAGGAAAGAAGTGAGGATTATATCCTTGAGAAATTTGGTAACCTTCCCATAGAGGGGCTAATAGGGCTTAAAAATTAAAAATTTACTGTTTTTATAAGTAAGCAGTAACTAGTCACTGACGTATATATTTCCTAAATTAAACGTTAATATTGAAGCTTCAACATTATATTCCGATAAAATACTTAGTATGAAACACTATATTATTTTGAAAATGTGCTTTTTTAAAAACCCTTGGTTTTTTTTTTTCATCACTGGTTTGGAATTATTTTTTAATTTTTGCGTTCAAAATATTAAAATATTTACTTTCTAGGAATATGTAATATTTAAATTAATAAAAAAAACAAGAAAAGTAACGTGTGCTGAAGTGTCATGTGCAAAGTCAAAAAATGACAATTAATAATATCAAGTGTCCTAGGTTGTTTGTTTATTAAAAACCGTAAATTTGTTTATGAAAAATATATATTATATTAGAATATTTCTTTTAGAAATTTTTAGTTTTTCATATAGTATTTATACCGTAATATCGTAAATCAAGCCTACATAATGTAAACAGTTTTTATTACTATTAATTATTTTTAGTTCAAGAGAGTTGATTTTCCTTGTGTACATTGTAAATACTAATTTTTTAGTAGATTTTTATAAAAACCAATTGCCAATGATGAAGATGATGCAAGGCAAATGAAATGAAATTCTAAAATGGTTAACAATTGTCAGAAATACGTTCAACTGTATGAAAAACTTAAATTTCGTATTTTCATTCTTGAATTAGTTCTTGTATGAATAACATCAACATCACACATATTACCAATTCAGTCATATTAATAATTCAGCATCATGCAAGGTACTTTATACATAGTTTTAAAATAATTTTAGTATAAAGGTACTTTATGTAGTTCCAAAGTAATATAACTGGTACTAAAACAAATTAGTTAACATCCATTAATAATTTGAAAAAAAAAAACAAAAAAAATTTAAAAAGTAACGACTAACCAATCCCAGAAGCAATAAATAAATTTTTAACTGAACTATGACAAACAACTAATACTTAACAGTTAAATATTTAATATTTTAAAATTATAAATGTTGCAATGGTAGTAACATTAAAATTCGCATTTAAACTTTTTTTATTAAATATTTAAGAGATGAATTTCAGTTCAAGCGTTATATGGAAATTGGTATTTTAAAAATATTTTTGATTTTGCAATTACATAAGTTTTTGATAACAAACAGTTTATAATGGTTTTAGAACAAAAATAAAAATTTTTGGAATGTAAACTTATTTTTTTTTTTGTATATTAAAAAAACTTTGTTTCATAACTCTTTTAATGACCCATTTATAAAAGTTACTAACAATATTACAAAAAATTAAAACAAATTGTAATAAAAAAAAAAGTTTATTAACTTATTAGTCCCAATTGAATTTTCTTCGTAGTAAAATATTTCAACTTTTTATTAACCCTTGACTCTGAATATATACTATATATGCAAAATTTAATTCCAATTTTTTTAATCGGTTCTTGTATCTATTTTAAACGTTTATACATTGTTACGATTTTATGAAGGCTTCTAAATCTTATTTAATTCCTTTTAAAACGAGGAAGAGTGTGGTAGAGTAGACTGTTTCAACTCTGGGATGCCCGTATGACCGTAACATATACATTATATCATCCGGTTAATTACTTTTGGCAAAATTTCAAACATTCAGCTTTATTAGGTGTAGTGTAATGCTCATATAAAAGAAGGAGTTGTATGGCAGCTACTTGAACCCTCTGCAGTAAACCAATCAAATTTTACAGTAACTTTGGCCATTACACTAAACTATTTTTGTCAAAATTTCAGATACCCAACTTCATTAGGTGTAGAGTAATGCTCATATAAAATAAGAAGTTGTATGGCAGTTACTCGAACCCACTGCAGTAGACCAACCAAATTTTGCAAAAACTTTGGCCATAAAACTAGACTACTTTTGACAAAATTTCAGACACGCTGCTGTAATAGGTACAGAGTAATACTTATATAAAAAAAAGTTGTATGACAGCTCTCCGAACCCATGAACCAAAATGGCCGGATTTAAATAGCGATGACGGCTATTGCAAAAAAATGAATTTGCGAAAATTTCAAGATCCTAGCTCTTTTAGTTTTTGAGTTATCGTGGTGACGGACGGACAGACGGATGGACGGACATACGTAGCTAAATCTATTTATTTTTCGATTCTGATCCGATTATATACACTTGAGTCTATATCTACCCCCCTCCTTCTCTGCGCCACAAACGTAATGGCAAATTTATTATACCCTTTGACTATATAGTCATACGGGTATAAGAAATCGGGTTAGTTAATCTCCTAGTTAATTACTAAAAGGTTCTCAGATTTTCATTCGAGTAAAGGTATTTAGAGTGACTTATTCGTTATCAACTTAAGTCCAACTTATTTTAAAAAGATAACTTTGAATAAAATTCATATATCTTGCCCATAGCTCTGTGGTAAAGTCTCGGGCTCAAATCCTAGTCGAATCATATCAAATAAAAATATATAGGGTACATTAAAATAATTTAATAAGAAGTCCAAATGCCATTTAGGCAAAGGTTTAATATTATCAGGCAATATTTACTATTGTATGGTACTACAAACTAATAATAAATAAATAAATAATCTTTGTCGGATAAACTTCAGGAAAATGTAAAATGTAAAAACTTTATTATAGAATAATTTTTAACTTACCAGTTATTGAAACACTATTATTATTTTTATTGTCATGATCAACTGGAATTGATGATACTCTTTCAGCTCTTAATATTGCAACTGTTGTACCGGGTCGACCACTTTTACCAGTTGCCATTAATTCCACAGCCATATCCATAGATTTTTGTAAAACAGCATCCATTCTAACAACACCTTCAGCTAATGTTTTATAACCTAAAATTGTTCGTGATTTGTATTTTTTACGACGTTGTAACAAAATAACGAGCCTGAAATTTAAAGTAAAAATTTAGTAAATGTAATATAAAAATATTTTAAAATTATAAAAGATAACAATAAAACAAAAAAAAAATTATAAGTGGAAAATTAATATTTGCCAACAAACAATTAAAAAAAAAAAAAAAATTTATTTCATGTTTCACATGAAACTGTTAATACAAATTTAATTAAAGCAACACTGATTTTATATTGTTGAAGGACAATCAAATTGAACAAGTTGTTCAATTCGCCCATCTTTTATAATTAATGATGTGTACCATAAAATTTACACGATTTGCATTCATTTAACAAATATATAAAAATAATTATGGGATACACATTATATGATTTAATTGTATTTTTAATATGTTTAGCTCGATAGTTCAATTCTTAAATTCTCTTGTTAAACAATAATTAATTTTATGAAAAAATTTGACACATTTGAACGAGTTTATCTTTTAAACTATTTAATTTCCAAGGTTGTGTCATTTCTTTCAAGGTTGTGTCATAAACTATTTCATTTTCAAGGTTGTGTCCAAATTTTTGACATAATCGATTTTTTGACTATATATTGCTGTCAAAATTTAACCAGTTTTATAGTATGAACACTGTTTTAAAATCAAATATTTTTTTTTAGTTAAACACCCATAGTATGAAGGAAGTAAATGTTATTTATATCTATTCCTCACATTTTTTGAATAATAATATTAATATTAAACAACAAGCGGGTTTAAACAATTATTTAAAATTGTTTACAATTCAAACAGAATAAAGTTATAATTTTAACAAATCTATAGTTCACTAATCTGTCAACAATCGATTGAACAATTAAATATTAAGAAAATGTTTAAATTTTATTAATATTCATTTTATATAGTAAATTTCAGATAAAAGTGTATAGATTTAGTATTTATTTAATTTTAAAAAAAACTAAATTAATTTTGAATTAACCTTGATTTAAGAAACAAATACAAGTATAAAGTTAAAAAGGATTTTTACTCAATTTAATTCAATGTCAATTACTATCAGCCTAAATGTATGCAAAATTTTCGTAACAATAATATTTACTAATTTAGATATTTATCTTTTAAATAATAATTGAAACATTTTTATTTATTAAAATTAAAATTGTTTGTTTAATAGAATAAATGTTAAAGAACTAGGAAAAATCACTTTTTAACATTGAAAAGCACGTTAAGTAAACAAAGTGTTTTTAAATTAATTTTTTAAAATAATTATTTAATAATTGCCTAACAATTCAATTATTTATTACTCATTTAATATTACAAGTTGTTTATTAAATTCTTTATTGTTGTCACTTTTTTACTAATATTATATTATAAATCGTGCATTCAATTTAATATTTTATTTTATCTGGCATAGCACTATGTGCACGTTTGTAATAAAAAAAAAATTATAAATATTATGGCATTATTTAAATGCATAATATGTCCCTCAAATAAATTTTATTATCTAACAGCTTCAAGGTAAATCTTTTAAAATTATTACTTAACTTTTTAAGACAATTTTCAATTAGAGGGCGATATTTTTTTCACTTACTCAATAATACAAGATCAGACGAAATTAACTGAATACCTAAATGATATTATATTTTAATAAAAAAAATAAATTGATATAATAAAAAATAATTTAAATTTCTATTATTGTTTTTAAATAAAAGAGTTAAAATTTTGACACCTGTCAAATAAATTTTAAAACAGTATATTCTTCTTCATACATAATATATATTTATATTACTTTTGTTTTTTTAATTAATCTACATGTTAATTAAAAAAATTCATTTTCACTGATTTAACTGTTATTTCAGATTTTTTTATAAAATAGCATTATAAATGAAAACAGACGCATATAATACAACTCAAAATGTTGATACAATAAATAAATTTTAAACAATTTTTTTTTATTTATTTTATTGCTGTATATTTTTTTTTTTGGAGTTGCCGTTCATGTTCGAACATTAATTGGTGACACGCTTGTGTTATGCTTATTATTATTATTATTATTATTATTTGTCATGTTCTTTTTATAACTGTATTTTGAAAAATTTAATTTCGGAAAAAAAACATAAAAAAGCGGAAGAAAAACATTGTTGATGCCATATTGTTTCGTGTGTTGTGCAACTGTCATTTTAAGTTTAATTGTAATTGTGCGTGGGCAAAAATAGGATGCAAATTTATTTGAATTTCATTAAAATTTTCTTTTATAATTTTTAATTTTTATTTTTGGGACCGATTTTGGAACTTGTTCAATTGATAATAAATCATATAAATTATTTTAAATTATCTTGTAAAAAAAATTGCTTCCAGTATTTGCAATGGAATGCTATTTAATTTGGATAAAATTTTGTTTCAAATTAAGGGAAATTGGCATGTGCCAATTATATTCATAATTAAAAAATAAAAACTTTCAGAATAGTTATCAATTCAAAAATTTAGTTGAAAAATTTTATTTCTTTAGTTACAGAATTAGATTTGCAAACACATTTTGGAGTTGCCTCCATGAATTTAAGTGGATAATAAACTTCGAAATATTTTAAATTTTTAATTAAATATTTTATAAAATCTTTTCATGAAGTTCTTAACTAGTGAGGATTTGATTGAAACGGAATTCGTGAAAATTTATAGATTATGTTCTTTTTATTTCAATAAACTTTCTTGGGCTCCATTCCGAAATATCTAAATGGGACTAAAAACATTTATTTATTGAGACTTTATCAAATTATGAGTTGTAATGCAAAATTATTAAAATCTTACTCAACGATTACATTTCAAAATCTTTTAAAATATTCCTAAAAATTAATTCACACTTTTTTGTTGTTAAACCTAATTTCCACCCAAATAATTTTCAAATTAAAACACCTATTAAAATTCAAAAAACCAAAAAATATGTAATAATACATACCGTATTATATATAATGAATTCAAATTATTACCTATTTCCATCTCGTTTAATAAAATGCGGATACTGTAAACTAAAATGTAAATCTAGGTCAGTTTCCAATAAGGGTGCTGCTGGTATTGTACTAGTACTTGTACTGTTATTTCCACTCATATTACCTTGACCAGATTGTGAATTTAATATATTGCCACCAGTATTACCACCAATTGATGTTGTATTTATGCTAGCACCAATTCCTGTAACATTTGTATGGGTATTAATATTACCCATTATATTATTTAAAGTATTACCATCACCGATACCAGAATGAAAATTTTGTTGATTTTGTTGTTGTTGTTGCTGTTGAATTGAATTATATCCTTGACTGGAAAAACTACCACCACCACCACCACCACTTCCTTGTAAATTATTTGATATTGATGATTGTATTGTACCAGATGATAATGTTGCTGCTGATGTTGTTGATGTAACTGATGTTGTTATTATTGTTGGTGTACTACTACTATGTGTTGTTGTTTGTTGTGGCACAGGAATTTCATGAGATCTTAAAGTTCTTTTTGAACTTTGCATTTTAACAGCCAATGATAATGATGACATATCAGTTGGTAATGGTGTTAATAATGATAAACGGGTTATTGTTAATGAACATAACCTATTAAATGAAAAAAAAAAATAGAAAAATAAAAATTAGAACATGTTCAAATTTTAATAATGATGTTAAAAAACTTTTAATTATAATGTTTTTTGAAAAATTTACAATTTGTTATATAGTGCATAAGTAGTACTTGTTCCATTTTTATTAAAAAATGTACTTTTAAACTATTGCAATGTTTCTAATATTTTCTGAATTTTTTACTAAAAATTTGATAATATGCTAATAACAAATTGTTATGTTTAAATTCACTAGTTTAAGAAATGGATGGTGCGGTTTTACCCGTGGGAACAATATAGGGCACGGTTTCTATAAAATTGTCCCACTATTTGTAACGCATCAATCTAAGCATGATAGATATTGACTCACAGGTATGTATCAGATCAGTATTGAAAAGTAAATCGATCTATAGTTATATGTGTCTGTTCGTCCGTCCGTTCGACCCTCCGTGTGTCAGCAAAATAACCCAAACAAACTAAAAAAGATAGAGTTTTGAAATTAACAGAAAAGCGTGTTTTAGCCAATTTGTAGGTTCCCTGTCTTTGGATCAAGGCTTATTATATTATGCGCTAATTACATTTAAAATCGGACCAAGGCATATTTGTAACTGATACACAAATTTTTTGACCAATTTTAATATCTTCATAGCTAATAACACTGAGAGGATGAAAATTACATACTGTTATTTTTGGGCAAGCACTTTAACGAAGTTTTAATTGTTAAGGCTTTATTTTCGCGGAAGTGCCATACTAATTTTGCTTACATATCTTTAAAACTAAAGAACAACGAAGTTAAAATTTAAAACTGGCAAGTAAAGAAATATGGTAAGCTTGTAAAAATTTTGAGATCACTTGGAACAAAGCTAAGAGTGGTTGCCATAGAGATTGCTAGAACTAGAGTACATATTTCGAAAACAAATTAAATTATGGTTCAAAATTAAAGTCTGTAAAAAATTTTAACCCCATTTTCAGAAAGTTGTCATATGAAGTTCTCAATATATTTACTGCAAATCTGATGAAGCTTCGAGGTTAAAAATAAAATTGGTCAAATTAAGTAATACGATAAGTACAAATTACAAAAGAATAGGATAAGAGGTTAAGTGCAAAATTGCAAAATTGAATCTTCCGCGGACCAACTTTTCTTTTACCTAAATGCATGCGCTAGTTATATCTTCTCTGGAATTTAATTAGACAAATTCTGTTTTATAAAAGTTTTACATGTCGTTGAATCAATCAAAGTATCAGAAGATGCAATTAGCAGAATGTAACGGATGATAAATAACAATTTCTCAACAAATTATAATTTCCTATATTAAATCATCAATTTTCTCATAATCATTATATATAAATTCTCTATTTTTTTTATAAAAAAATTTAAGATTTTTTAAAATAATGTATATCGTAGATAAATATATAATGTACCCCCACACCTTTAATAATGTAATTTTAATTTTTTTCATATTGATAAACTTTTCTAACTTTTTTTGAAAAAGAAAAACAAAAAAAAAATTGGCTATATAATGTTTAATGATTGTCTACACCTTTTATACATAGACAAAACAAGATGTAAATAGAATTAAGAAAAGAAAGGTGTATATTAGAATCAAGTTTCTTGACTATATAAAGTACAGAATAAAATACAAAAATATAAAATACTAAAAAAGAGAACACAACAATGAACCACACCTGGGTTATAACTCAATTAAAAAAATAAAAAATAATAAAAAATAAAATAATATAAAAATAAAAAAATTAACACAATAAAAAACATCAGCTACTGGTAATATCATAAGTTTTATTATGTCGTATAACTATATTCAATCCTTCATTTTTTTTTTCATTTTTTATTGAAAGTTGAGGTGATTCCATTCTTTTCTTTTGCTACATTTTTTTTTTCCATTTTTTTTATTGTAATGTTTCGCTGTACAATCGTGGACACCACCAAATGTAAAGTAAAGTATTGAAATCGAAAATGTAAAGTATTAAAGTATTGAAACTTTTAAAAAGTCGCGAAAGCTCAAACTTTATTAGAATTTCAAATTCAAATTGTGCAGTTAGATTTGTCAAAGTGAAAATGGAGCGAATTCAGATTATCTTCTGATTAATAGAATTTTGTATACTTGTTGGGCGTCATGATATAAAACCAAACTTACTAAAGTTATATGTACTTTATTATGTTTTTCTAGAATAAGGAACTCGTGCAACAGAGACCTGATTCGGCAGATTCTGACATTCAAAAATTCCGGACGTCACAATCTGCTAAACCAGAATAAGAAATTGAACTGTGCATATTAAAAACTTAATTTAGTTACTTAAAAAAGTTGCGAAAAACTTGTTGTGAAAGTTTGAATTAAGTCACTGATTTTATGAAAAAGTGTCCAAATAGGTAACTGTATTTTCAATTAAAATGTCAATTTTTTCGCCTATTGCTTTGTTTCTAATTCAAAGGCGAATTAAAATGTCAACAATAGCTTAGTGGTGGCTTTTCAATTGATAAGTCTCGGGTTCAAGCCTTGGTCGGATCATATCTAATAATAAAATTTAGTGGATATAAAAATAATTTAATAAGAAGTTCAAATGTCAAATAGGCAAAGGATTATTATTATAAGGCGATATTTTCTATTGTCTGGTACTACAAATAAATAAGAAGAATTAAAGCCATTATGGTTGTATTGCGTATGAATTTATTTCAGTGCCTCTAATTGCTGACGTCATCAACTCTCAAAAAACTAATATTGCAGTTACTTTGAAATTAAATGGGAAGTATTTTGAACAAAGCTTGAACCAGCATCGCCAATGTCATAATTTGTATCGCTTCAATAAAACTACTTATTTTAGTATGTTAATTCGTTCCAGTAATTTAAAAATACGTTAAAGCCAAATGGAATAAAATACTGTATTTATTTTATAAAAGGATTATTTCTGTCTTTTATGCTATTTTGTTTTATGTTTTTTTCATTTCACTATGATTTTATGTACAAGCAGAGTTTCAGAAAATAACGATGACATTTCATTAAATTTAATATTATCATCAGACTGTCATCAACATTTTAATTGCTTAGAATCATTGTTATTTATTGCAGGTATTAAATTTTTATCTTACTTATAAATTTTTTTTTTTTTTAACATTATGAATAATAAAAGGAAAAACTTTAGTAAATTCAATAGATACTAAAAGTTTCTATTGTTGATGTTTAAAAGTATATAAATGTATATTATGTAGTTATTTATATAGATATTCATCTCAGAAGTAATTGATCTCTGTCAGTTGTGACTATATATTTTATAAAGTATATATATATATATGCTAACTTATTTTGTAAAGCGAAAAATTTGTTGAAATTATAGAAAAAATAAAATTCAGAAAAAGTTTAAATTTTATATGTAGTAGTTATTATGAAGTATACTTTGATGTTAGTATTACTTTATTAGTATACTTTGATGTTAGTATTACTTTATTATACTTTATGTTAAAAAATTGCAAGGAGTGTTTAAAAAATAAAATTTGTTTTTGCTCATAACTGTCAAAAATCCAATAAATAGTTGGTTCTGTGAAACTCCAATCCGCTGTTCTGGTATTCTGGTATTCTTTTTTGACGAATCGAATTCTTTCAAGTGAGATTAAACAAAGCTTTGGATTCCAGTTCAATACATTTCATGGTGTGAGGAGTATACATCCTCATTTCTAGTAAAATGGTTTCACTAATCGTATTTGCAGCGAAATTTAGTTTCATTATATCCCGAAGATATATCTTCTGGATTGTATAATGACACTGGATTAATGCTTAAACTGGAAGAATATATTCTTTATTCAGATTCTGGATAATCGGACTCACTCAAATTGTGAAAAAGTTCAATCCATGATATATCAAAATTAAATTTGTCAAATAGGAAACAGAAGCATATGGCAATATAAATTCAGCATTAGTCATTTGACAAGCTTGTCATATATTATATTATCATATCATTGTAATCGTATATCATGGCTTTGTATTCAATATAGACAATGATTTATATTAAAAGTTAAAAACTTCATGATAACCACCAACACTATGCAACATTTACGACTTAAGGTTTCTGCCTATTTAATAACCATAGGTTTTCAGGATTTTATATTTAAAAGAAAACTATGCAAATTATTCTAATCGACAATCGGATTGGACTAAATATTTTTAACTAGCTATGTCAATAGATTGTTAGATTATAGCAGTAATTCATTTCAGTATTTGATTCGGAAAATGTTTTACTTAAGATCATGTTATAAAATTTAAAATTAATATATGTAAAGAGCTTAAAGTAAAAGGAAGTGTCATTCGTCTCAGGATCAAGATTTGCACGTAAGAACAACAACTACATAACTGATATATTTATATGAGGGTCAGAGTTTGTGTATAAAAAAATGTATAAAAATGATCTGTATAAAAAAATGTACATATAACTGCAAAATTTGGTTGGTCTACTGCAGAGGGTTTCGGTAGCTGCCATATAACGCTTTCGTTTATATGAGCACTACACTACACCTAATGAAGCTGTATGATTGAAATTTTGCCAAAAGTAATTAATCGGATGATATAATGTTTATATTACGGTCATACAGTTATCCCAGAGTTGACACAGTCTACTCTACTATACCCTTCGTCGTTTTTATTAGTGTGACCCACCATGTTTTCTTCAAACCTTGATAGTGACGTGGATAAAAAAAAACACAGCTATTAGTAAATTAAAAATTTCTTTCAATTTAAAAACTCAAATTTCTAATTATGAATAAAATGGAAAAGGTTGAATGGTTTTTTTGTAAGGTTCTCATAAATAAAAATGCAATTGAAAATAATAATTTAAAAAGAATTCGGATGATTGGAGAAATTAATTATCCATAAATTTAATGATTTTTATAATAATAATTTTGATAATTTCTTGGAAAACGTTCAAAAAACTTTGAACATAAAGAAATTAAGTTTTAAAGGAAAGAAAGGTTTAACACGAAGTCATTCTAGTTACAAATATACAAAATATTTTTAAGGTCTTTATTATATTTATTTCAAGAACTAATAAACGAAATAAAAATATACGGTTCCGACCCAAGACCAACGGTTTTTCAAACAAAGAGTCTCGGGTTCGAACATTTGATATATTTTATTTTGTATGTCTGATATTATAATAGTCCGTTGCCTATATGGCAATTGGGATTCGTAAATTAAACTTTCTATTTATAATTACAATATTTACTATTTTGTTTATATAATATATTTGTATATTTTAAATTATATTCGGTTACCAAGGTGATTTGTAAAGGAAAATTATTTTTCAATAATTTTTTTTTAATTAAATATTGTATGACCTGAACGAGAATCGAACCCGGACTTCCTCGTTTAGTAAGCCAAATTCTTATCTAACACACCACAAAGACCCAAATGGAACTTTGGAAATAATTAGTTTGTAATATTAAAGGTCCTTCCCAAATTAAAAATTTTCTAATTTTGTTCTGAACTAAAAAAATTGGTTCGTCACATTTATATCGAAGTTTTAATAAAGATTCTTTTAACTTGCGACAAAATTGATTTGATTTAAAAAAAAATTATTAACTTTTAATTGTTGTAATGTTTTTTGTCTTTATAAAGTACTTACTTGAAAATTAACTTCTTTTGACTAATAATTATTACGAAACTTCTTATTATATAAATTATAAAGTAATATAAAGAAAATTATTAATTTTAAAGAGTCTTATATAAAGTTTTTTTAATATTAATACTCTAACTAAAGTTTCCTTTTAAAATATAAAAATGAACTTTAGGTCATTAAAAAAAAACTAATAATTAAATATAATATTTTCAATACTATATTTAATTTCCTTTGTGTCACAAAATATTATTAGGTACGTATATAAGGTAATATATAATTTTTAATATAAGGAAAATATATTCAATATTTTTTAAAAAAAAATTAAGAAAAATAAAAAACTTTTAATTAACTGCTATTATTATTTATTATATATTTTATAATGAAAAAAAAATGTCTTCAAAAAAATTATT
The DNA here is from genome assembly GCA_963082915.1 of Dolichopus griseipennis. NCBI lineage: Eukaryota > Metazoa > Arthropoda > Insecta > Diptera > Dolichopodidae > Dolichopus > Dolichopus griseipennis. The sequence goes on along the minus strand of OY720441.1, from coordinate 19,051,170 downwards.
ACTTTCTTTTCATAAAAATTATTCCTTGAGAAAATTTTTTTTTAATTTAAATTTTTCAAGAACACAATAAATATGAGAGGAACTATAGAAAGAATGATAAGAATTTCTGATAAGTATTTCCAATTTTTTTTTTCCCCCAATAATAGAATAAAGAAACTGAGAAATATTGGAAGAAAGTTAATAAATTTTTTGCTTTATTTTATTTGTTATTTTCAATATAAGTATAACTAAAATATTTTTTTAGTTCTTATAAGCTTTTTTTTAATTTTCAAATAATAAATAACTTAAATTTGTTAAGGTTATGAAAAATTTAATTTTTATTAAAATGGAAAAATGTCAAAAATATGCCATCCCTATAAATATGCAATATGTTGTTATAAGAAAATATTCACTAAAGGATATTTTTAAAATTTATTTTAAAATTAATTCGAAATCACTATGATAGAGCATTAAATACTCCAGAAAATGGTTTAATATCGCATATATTTTACCACAATGAGGAGTACATCAAGAAGACTTTGCTCACGGGCTTCATAGCTCCTGAGCATTTCATCTTCTTAGACAAGTATGGTTATATACAAAATCAAAATCATGTCCCTATACTATTTCATTATAGTAGACGGGCTACATGTAAAAAAATTGAATATGATCCAGGTAACATCAATCCAGATAATATGAAATATGACATGTCTAAACCAGATAAAGACAAATCAATTAGAAATAATTATTGGTGGTTAAGCACTTCATAAAAAAAAATAAGTATAAAAGAATTATTAGATTAGTGTTATTTTAATATTAAAATAATACATGCTAGTTTATAAGTTTTTTTAATTAGTTGTAAGAATAGGGTAAGTTAGGTTAGGGTTTTATTAAAAAAAAAAAAATGTAAAAATTGCGTTTTTAAATTTTTTGCAATTAATTAAAATTTTGAAATTAATACATACTTAAAAGTAGGATTAAAATATTAGTAAGAGTTCATAATAATAATTAAGAATAACTATTTAACATAAAAAATACATGTTACATGTTAATTTTTAATATAAGAAAAACCTTTTTTGTTAACTATTTTTGTAGGTTAAGTTATTATAAGTATGTAAGAAAATAACTAAATAAAAGTTCAACTAAAAAAAAAAAAAAAAAAAAGGATATTTTTAAAAGTTCCACAGGAAACGGATTACAAGCATTTTTATTCCAATAAAACCTAATATTGTAAGATTCGATAATTTTTTAACAAAATTAATTAAAATAAGACAGACTGGATGTTAGAAGTCTATAATAATAATGAAAATCCTTCCATTCAATTAAAACAAGCAGGAAGAATTACGTTAACAGAAGTTACAATGTTTCATAACCGGAAATATCAATGAGGCCAGGAAAAATTTTGAAAAATAAACTATTTGTAATTAAAAACTTGGATTGGACTTATATTAAAGAAGAAACAATTTTTATATAAGATCTCTCAATACAAAAGAAAATGGCCTATCAAATATATATTATCATAATGATGAGTATATTTAAAATACCTTAAAAACGGAATATTTTATTTATCTTGATTCAAAAGGTTATATTCAAAGCTACGAACATGTCCCCCTAAATATAACCTCATAACGTAGGGACAAATGCATTTAAATATGACATGTTTATCCCAGAATGGGATAAAAAAATTCAATATAATCACATTTGGTGACTCAAAGATCAAGCATAATAAATTGATATTAAATCAATAATTAGCTTAGATTTAGGGTAAATTTTAGATTTTGTTTTATGGGTAGATTAAGTTAGTCTTAATAAAATAAGTAATTTTTTGTTTTTTAAATTTTTCCTTTAATACAATAAAATTAATTAATTTAAAAATAAGTGTTTAAGTAATATTATACATAAATAAATTAAAAAATTAAATCAAACTAATGCTTACAATAACAAGAATGTATTATAATTTTAAATGAAAATACTGTCAAATTATAATACAGGCAAATGCAAAAAATACAAGCAAATGAAATTGCGGACAAATGACACGCTCTCCTCAAGTAATACAATGTTCAAACTATGAACTAGAACCAGGTTCTTTGAGGAAACCAGGTTCATGCGTGGTTTGTAACAAGATTTTTCATATTTAAAATTGCTGGAAAAATGAACCAGGATTTTGAAAGTCCTGATTAAGTTTAAAAGTTACAACTAGGTTTTTGAATAAAATTTTTTGATATAATCGATTATTGTTTGAATTTTTTTACATCCCTACGTGATTTTGTTGTAAAATATCATTGTTGTTTATTTTTGAATTTTATTTTTTATTTAATAAAATGTCATGGAAATTATAATTAAAAAAAATTTTTTCTTGTTCATTTTTAATTTATTTTATTTACTCTAAAAAATATTGCAGTTATGGAAACGTCAAACGATACTAGGTTCATGCATAACGATAGTCTGAACGCTTGATTTTAAAAGTAGGCTATTTAGTAGGTTTTTTGCGTAGTGTGAACATGATTTGATGCCATGATTAACTTCAGTATACAATTATGTTACATGCTCAACAAAACAGCGTTTACTTATCTGTTTAGCCTTCTCTTTACAAAATTACATATTTATAATAGTTGTTGATTAATTTTTCCACCTTTTTAATTAAAAAACTCAATTTTTTCAGCTAAAAGAACAGTCAAACGTAATGACGGACAGGTTGTAATACAATATAATATATATATATATATATACATATTATATATATATATTATGTATATATATATTGTCGGGAGTTATACATATATATTATACATACCCCGATATAGAAAATTTTAATTAATTTTCTTAGAAAAAAATCACTTGTATGAAAAACTTTACAAATAGTTAGTTTTTAAGAAAAATGATTGACTATTTGACAGAAGGATATTAAAAAGTTTGTATATGAGAAAAATATATATATATAGAATATGGGTATATATACAGAACAAAATATTATTAAAAAATAATTTTTAAATGAAAATTAAAAAAAAAAAGTTTTTAATGTTGTAGAAAGTTCAATATATTGTTTTATTAAATTTGAAAAATAAAGTGCTCTTCAAATAAAACTTTTAAAAAACTGAAAAATGAAATGAAAGTGACATGAAGTTAAAAAATGTATTCTGTTTTCATGTCATATTAACTTCATTCACCTTATATTTGATTTAATTTTATAAATGACGCGGTAAATATAGGTTCTATTCAAAACTTTATTTAATAATTACAGCAAATGTATAACGTATTAGATTCCTTACAAACGCAAGCTTATTTTCAGGTTTCAGAATAATTTAAATTCAGTCACTCTCTAATGAATGATACTTTTTAATTCTGTTATACTTGTTTTAAAGATTTAGAGCTAGAAACTGGAAAACAAGGCAGAATTTAAAATCAGATGTTTCTACATTTTAATCTTGATCCCACAAAAACTTTTCTCAAATATAAGTGTTTGAAAAGTTTAATCTGATCCTAAATCACATCATTTCACTTAATAAATATATTCAAGTTTATTTTGTTCCAAACCAAATGTGATTTTTTTAAGAATCGAATAGGAAAACTAATTTTAGGTATTTTAATTCCCGAAATGGATTAAAATAATATAATCTTAAATTAATAGTAAACCTAGCCCGAGTTTTTGTATTCTAACCTATTTATTCATTAGTAAATTTTAGATCTATTCTAATTTTACAAACGAGAGTTTAATTTAACTTACAATATTCTTTCGATTCATTATATTAAATGGGATCAAAACACAGTAGTTATAAACATTTTTAAGTAGTCATTATTTGGCTGTTCTTTCTTTCGACATAAAATAATCACTTTTATTTTAGTAAAGGAACAAGCAATCAAGAGAAAACTAAGACCTTAGGCGATATTCATTAAAATGTATTTACTATTCCTTTTATAACTATTTCTTATCATTGCTTCTTCAAATTCTTCATAAAAAGCAATGGATTCATTATCATTACGAAGCGATCAAAGTCAAACGCATTTTCAACAACGTCGATCTACAATTGAATAAAACGTCGTTTTCAATAATACGAACGATTGTTAAAAAATCATCAAAATAATTTAAAATGATTGCTCAGAACTGGGTCCGTAACAAAACCTGGAAAATCAAAATCACGAAATATTTAAATCTCGAAAATCAATGTCTCGAAATACCAATATCTCGAAATTTAATAAAAATTCTGGTACGGAATATAATCCCGTTTTTCAAAATCCCGCATTTTTAAAATACCGCTTTTTGCTATTTATAAATATTCCGTTTTTCTTTTTTTAATTCCGAATTTCTATTTACATCTAAGTATGCGTTTGGACAAAAAATGGAATATCTCCCTTTTCCAGGATATTATTTTTAATTCATTGTATGTGTAACGCTATTAGACACGACCAGAAGAATATCAGCCTTTTCCAGAATATTTTATTTGAATTATTGTGTAATTAAATGTTGAAAAGCGGGCTTTTTGAAAAGGGGGATTAATGAGGAGTAAATTTTAGAAAGCCGGAGCTCGACCAAAAATTTTAAAGGATAATTATTATTTTATGTATATGATATTTTTGAAATTTCGAGATTTTAATTTGCAAGCTTTTGATACCCCTTAGAATTTGAAATATTATTACAACGTAAAATTTAGAACCTATAGTTATATACAACCATTTGAAATTAAAGAATCTAAAACATTAACCTCCAAAACTGAACAACCAATTGAAATTGAAACAAAATGTTACTAGAAAATTTTTTTAAAATTGCCTAATTTTGAATACAAAAGAAATAAAAAAAATTTTTTTTTGACCTTAGTGACAAAATTTCCATTTTGGATTCATTTCCAACACAAGCAAAAAGTTTTCATAACATTCTTTTTGTTTTAAATTCTACTCAACAATTTATAATTGCACAATTCGTGGCACATGTTTTGGATTTCATATTTTCAATTTTTTGGGATTTGAAGCTTTTTTTTTTTGAGTTTTTGAATCTTTTGTTTTTTAGGAGCCCAAAACAAAGAACAATAACAAAATAAAAATAGAAAGTTCTAAAATCTGTCCAAATTACATGGAAAAAATTTAAAATATTTCTTCATAAATAAAACAACCTTTTTTTTCTAAAAATTTTGATTTGGATGTTGGATACCCTGAAAAAAGGACTTAAAATCATCAACAAACAAACAGCTTCCATATATTGTATAAGGAGATGAAGGAAGAATACAGAGGCACTAAAACAGAGGTTCTTGACGCATAAATAATTGCTAAGAACGGTCCCCAAAATAAAAATAATAAAAATTTTAAGTGTAATAATTACATACGTCAAGTTTTCTAAATTTTTTTCACATTTTAATTTTTCTTTAGAATTTTGAAAATTTTTTTTTTTAGAATTACATAAATTATTTTAAAAAAGGTTATGATTGTTACCCAACAAATGGAGGCATATAAAGAGGAACCAAATAAGATGGGAGAAGAGAAAATTATGTCAAAAAAATGTAACAAAAAGTTTATATTGTGGAAAATGTGAACCCATTTTATTTTAATTTGCAATGAGAACAAATTAGGACATAATTTGAAACAGTCTTTAAATTTTAAAACTAAATGAAATATATTAAATTTTTAAGGTTAGGTTTTAAAACAATATAAAATATAAAAAGTTATATTGTTTTTAGAGAATCTCTTCCCTCAGACAATGTCGACGTCGTTTAAACGTCGCAAATGTCAAACAAAATTAAAACAAATTAAAATGTATTAGAATTAATAATCTCCACGGACGTATAAAATTCACAGAAAAATTTTAAATTTGTTTAAACTTTTTCGCCGTAGAACAAAACGTTGAAATTTGACAATCTAGATTTGTGTTGTAAAACAGTAAATCTATTTATGTTGTATTGAATAAATTAGGGGTCTACGACACTTTACTGAAAATAGAAATCCCTAAAAAATATTCTGAAAAATCCTGAATAATTTAAAATTTTAAAAATAATATAAATTTGAACGCCGATGACATTTTTACCAAAAAATGTTTTTTATTTGCGCTGTGAAAATTCACGGAAGACGCACGAGAAATGCGTCTACATTGTCTCAGGCTTCTAAATTGAATTTAATTTCTTTTAATATTAAAATATTGAGTTGTAACCAATATTTAACTAATAAAGATGCGCAACAATTGTAATACTTACTTGTACGATTTGTTTAAAACTAATTGGGATTAAAAAGAATATTAGGATGATTTAATTTACGATTTTTACTTGACAATCTACATAAAATTTAAAATGAAAAAAAAAAACTGTATTTGAAACAGTATTTGAATCTTAATAATCAAAAGACACTTACTTTAATTTTAATTGTTAGCTCACTTTAAACCATAATGTAAAAAATATAAAAAAAAAAGGTGAACATTCTAGTAACAAGTGCTTAAAAAGTGCAAATTTTCAATTTTTAACCCCTGTAAACATTAAATAGACGGTAACACTAAAATGTTGTCTTAAAATATTAAGATCTTATTCATCTCATAATTCCGAAATTGTTTGTTTTTTAAGAGTTTTGATGTTTTTGGATTTAACCTCTTCAACTTTAACTAACTAAAAAATTTCCCAACTAAGCCATTTCGAAGATATAAGGGGTCTATAAATTGAGTCTTTGCATAACGGTAAATCTTAATAACTATAAAAGGTACTGCGTAAGGAAACATTTATTATAAATAATATAAAGCTTATAAAAACCAAAGCGACTCCAAATAAAAAATGTTCTGTTAAATATAGGGCTTTTCCGCACTTTGAAGAATGTAGCTTCATAACAGACAGAGCTACAGAAATCGAATAATTTTGAGTATATGTCAATATAGTTTCTTTAAACATAAAATGTCTTTTTATTAATTTCAATATCTTCTATAAATAATTTTAATTATTAATTTAAACTAGTGTCTAGTTACTTTTAACATTAGCTGAAGTTAAATGTTTCTTGTGTCAAATAAATCAGCATATGAAGTGTCATAAAGAGGTACATACATATATAAATCATATTTATAAAATGATTCTCTTAGAACCTTTACACAACATTTTTACATACTTATACAACTATATCTTAAAAACTAAAAATCTAATAACTGTTTTTTAGTACGATTTTAGAAAAAAACTACATAAACTTCCTATCAGACATTTCTTGAGATTTAATAAACTTTATTTTCTATAAATAAATATAATTTTACAAAATCTCATTAAAATTATCAAATATTTGCAAAACTTTCAATGTATTTTTAAAATAAAACTTTAAAGTAAACCTATAAAGTTACAAATCTAAATAAATTAAACTTTTCTTTATTTAATGAAAATTACCTTGAGTAGTTTTTTCATTAGCTAAGTTTTTATTTAAAGAAATAATATTTTTCTTTTATTTGTTCACCCCATTCTTCTTTCTGGTAACAATTAATCTCATTTTTACACTCACTTATATTTTTTTAATATACTTTCATATATATATATATATATACATGTATATAAAATTGATTTTAAACTTCAACCTGAACTTGGCAAAAAATAATTATTAACTTATCTTTAAACTTATAAACTTATCCATTTTCCTCAAGAAAATAAATAAAAAAAAAAATTCGCAATAAAAATGATAATTTCCCCCTTTTTAAATATTCATAAGATATTATTAACCTCCTGCACCACAACCCACTACTATTTTAAAAAAAAAAAGTTTTCCACAATTTATGCACGCAAATATTTAAGACAAATTTAATTTAAAATAAGTTTTTTATTTGATTTTTTTTTAACATTACACAAATATTAAATTAAACTCTTTTTTTTTTTTTATTATTTTGCTATGCAATTAAACACAGAGTCAAAATCTTGCCATTTTATTATTTCTTAAGCATTGGAAGATCATGCAAGGGGGGCAAACAAAAAGCCTTTAAGAAAAATGTCTCTCTTTTTTTAATTGCCCCATAAATTTAAATTTATTTTTTGAACTTTATATGAAAAATGAGTCTATAATACTTTACTGAAAAAAAATCCCGAATGAAAATCTTAAAACATACATCACGAATTAAAGCTAGAATCGCTCTACAATGCTTCGAAGTGCCTTAAAAATGAGTTTAAAGTTTTCAAAGACAAAAATTTTAAAGATTTTGCCTTTACATGGAAATTATGAAATTTTAGTAGCGATCACGAAGGCTTCCACTTAAATATACATATTTAATAAAAGGCAAATATAAATACTATGGAAAAGGCAGCGTTCCTGATTTTGTATCCAACTCTGAAATCCCTCCTAACCTTTTTTTAATAAATAACAATGAAATCCTTCCCAACTGTTTTTAATGATAAGTAAAAAAATTTAATATAATGTGGGCTGATTTTTGGTATTTCAGTATTTTTTTTCGGGATTTTGGAACATGTGGGAGTTTTAGTTTCCGGGATTTTTTTTTCAGTAAAGTGTCATGCACCCATAAAAAATACTATTAAAAATAAAGAGTAGTTTTAATTTAATATTATTATACTGTAATTGTGTAGTAAGTGCATATATTAAAGTCTTGTGATAATCCATTTTTATCGTGGCCTGTAATAAATTAAGATCGCCATGGGAGAGCAAATATAAAAAGAAATTTTAGTGCTTTTCTGAAAAGGGGTGTAGTCTTATATTTTAAAGTTCCAGAAAATTATTCTAAAAATATAATATTCTAATATATAAGATAAATTTCATTACCAATTTCATTTTCCGTCAAAAAATAAGAATTGGGGAGGAGGAAGTGCAGGTATATAAAAAAAATACAAATTTAATTAAACGTGGTAAAGTTGTAAATTTTAATAAAATATAATATTTACCTTTACAGATAAAATAATATTTCCAGAAATACTTGAGTACTTCGGATTTGAAGTAAATGTAGAAGTACTTCGGATTCTTAAATAAATAAAGTTTAGTGTGAAGATGTGTTCAAAGAAAATTAATAATAGAATTGGTTAATCCATTTGGAATTTTATAAGATCTTTTGTAATGCGAAATTTAACAGAACCAATAACATAAATAATTTCATAGATTTACTATAGGTAATAGTGATTGAAATGATACCTGCGGAGCACATTGATCATTGTTGCCACTGTGGGGTACATTATCACGCGAAATGTTAGGACTAAGTAAAGGTTTACCGGCGCTAATATCGTCACAATGTGTTTCCAAAGCAATATTAAGTATTGTCAGATTAAGATTGGCAAAATTAATAGTTGCTGCTCTTAAACATGGTGGTGAAAAACATTTAAATGAAATATAGGGGAAGCATACCAGCAGAATATAGTTCAATGAAAACAATTGCCACATCTTCACTCCCAACCACACAAATAGATAGTTATTAATATGACATTCGAATTTTTTTCCCAAGACAGACTGTATTAGTAATCGTCATAAGATGAGTCTAGGATTTGTACTTTGTAACTCAGTTCAATTACTTCTTAAAATTTCACATGTGGGGCGGCGTCTTTTAAGTTTTAAACTTTGACTGAAATAATAATCAAAACATTGCAATTGAAGATTTTACTCCAACTGCAGGGCCTGATTTCAACTATATTACTTAAAAATAAAATTACATTTCAAAATGTAAAGGCGTCATTTAGGTGTAAAATTTTGAGTGGAAGAATGATCGAAACTTTTTAATTGAATATTTAACTCCAGATGTAATCATCTTGAGCAGATTTTCAAGAACGGGCCCAGTTTTAATATCATGAATGTGTTTTTAAGAAACAAAAAAGTATTTGATTTTAAATATCTCCTCTTCAATCTTTTGGTTGCAAGCATCAACTGTTGCATATAACCGCATTTAACTGTATAATCAACATGCATAACTAGCTCTTCTAACTTTGAATTCAACACAAATTTTACAATCTTATTTACTGTTAAATTTCGAAAATATTTTAAATAAAATTAATGTTCATTTACTTTTGACACCTACTGTATGTATATTTTAACTATAGGAACTATAAACTCTTAAAAGCAGTTTATTTTTATTTTGAATAGAGAGTTACATTTTCAACAAATTTTTATGTGTTCAAATTTATATTATTACATTTTCATTATCCCACAATTGTTTTTCATAATTTATGCAATATATTATTTTAATTTTCAAAACAATTTAATTTTTAGTACCTAAGTAGTATACATTCTGTTTTGTAGAGCGTTTATAAAGCAAAATGATAGTTTAACAGTTAATAGGTACTATTTTAATAAATAAATATGAATAATGATAAAATGTCTGCAAATTTGTTAAACATTTAACTAAACAATAACAATATAAATCACAACAACATTATTTTAAATTTACTACACAATAAAAGAAAGTCTTTGAACTTATATTTATGACCTTATCCCAAGCGATTCACATAAAAGATTTCATTCATTCATTCATTACATGTTTTTAATTCTTCAGTTACGCAAATTGTATATACCTACGTTTAATATGTTGACTCATTGATTTGTAATTTCTTTAATATTTAAAGAGAATTAGTAAATAAAAATGGTGGTTGTGTGGTGAATTCAAAAGAAAAGAAATTAAAAGTAATTGAAGGAATCATTTTTATTCACAGGGTTCTGGAATAATATATAATGTCAATCTCACACCTATCTGTTATGTTAGTATAAAGAAAACATATTGAATTGATTTATGTATACAGGATGAAATGATATGATACTAAGCTGTACAAGCTGTACTCAAAAAATACACCAGCTAAGATATAAATTAAGAGACAAAGACTCCTTTGTAATCCTATTCCAGCTCAGTAACGAAAGAATCAATGTGATAAATCATAATATCCAAAGACTTAAGTTAAACTAAGATCTAAATAATAAAAAACTTTGATCGATAAGTAATGATAGTTAGAATGCCAAAAGGCCCGGATTCGAATCCCGGTGCAAAGAAACATATTTTTATCTGGTTTCCAAACTCGATTCAACTACCATTCACCATTTGGTTAAAATTAATGGCTTTATTAATAATTATATATCTTTAATAAACAAAAACATTAACATAACAATACAAACAAATAAAAAATATGAACAAATAATTTAATTTAATAATATAACTCACAGATATAAAAATACTTTAAAATCCAATATAAAATTATTAGAATATATAACAAATTGAAAATCTAAGGCATTTTTACATATTATAAGGTCTAGTAGTATCTAATGTTTATATTGTATATATGCAATTTATTAAGATCAATTCTAATAACACGAATATAATATGATCCCCTGTTCCAACATGTACCTATAGTATAGACAGGCTTATTAATCTAACAGTTGAAAAGTTAGAACTTATAAAAAATTAAACAGAGTCTTTTTCTTCATTTTTATAATTTACTGAACGCGGTATAATTCAATCCCGAAGAAGTCACATCCATTTTTGACAAAATTTAAACATTTATTTCTAATGTTGAAAAAGTTTGAAACCAATCTATACAATTTAACTCCAAGAACAATTTAAAGCATAATTATTAAAATAAAAGATTACAACCACAACAACAGTTTTCCATTCAAATTCTTAAATTAAAACCAAAACTTCTACACGAAACATAATAGACGTCATGCAACTGTGTCTAGTGATTAAATTTCCTTATATTGATTACACGCTGTTCACACGGGCTAAATTACACGATATTCACACGGGTCTTTCAAAATGCAATATTATATTTTAAAATTGTTTAATCAGTTTCAAATATATTTAATGTAAATTATTGAAAATGGAATCATTTAAAAAATTATATCTAAAATAATATTTAATATATTATTGAGCGTTTGTTTGTTGATATATTTAATTCTAAATTCTTGGGCGTTGAATCGATTACTTTAGCACTGAAGTATCGAGTATTCTGCATGTCGTTGACGAAATACTGGTATTTGTAAAAATAAATACTTTTAATGAAATTAAAAGGAAACTGTACTCGTTTTTTTTTATTTCTTTCATCTGATATAAACCATTTTTAAAGAATTTTCTCATAGTAGACAAGTAATAAAATTTAATAGAAAAAAAATACCCATAAAATAATTGTTTTTAAGTAAACAATGAAAAAATTATTCGTAAGTCATTTTTATTTTTCTTACAATATTTTAATATTTTTTTTTTTTTTTTGTTCTGTCATTTTTATTAGCAATTTGTATGCTAATGAGAGGAGGAAGCCATCATAATTGCAATTTAACATTGATTTTTTTTTTTTTTATTATAACTATTTTGTTTCTTTCTCTTTCTTTTTCTTATATTCTTTAAATAAAAATTATTTATTCATGTTATTTATATATATATATATATATTTATATGATAATTTGGTTTTTTTTATTTATATTCTGTTTAAGAAACGTTTTCTAGCTAAGAATATTAAAATAAAAGAGGGAAGTAATTCAAATAAAAGTGATTTTTACAGAATTTTTGGAATTATAATATAGAAAAAAAAAACTAAAATAGAAAAATACATAAAAAATGCCATCTAATAAAATAAATATTTAATAATATTTTACAATTTCCTCAAAATTATTATAATGAGCGCTAAAACGAATAATTTTAAAGTAACCAAGAGTTAAAATAAAAAAATTAAAATTAAATTTATTATATTAATCATATAATTGTTGAGAAATATTAAATGATTATTAATCTGCTAGAACTAATTGCTTTGGTGAAATAAGGTGACAAATTTAATGAATTATGTGGTAAGTTTAGATTAATAGTACATTTAATTTAATTTTTACAATCCACACCTGCTAAATCAGGTTTTTGGGTATATTAAAGCTTTGAAATGATGTTTCTAACAATCAATGTATATTTATTCTGGATCAGTGTCTCCCCTCCTGTTTTGATTCGATTCAATCATGCCTGTTCACACGATATTAGAACTGAAAAGATATTAAGGCTATCTTAATGAAATTTATGCGGTAGGATGCGGTAAATGATAGCTAAACAAACATACCACCATAACTAATAAAATGGAACCTTTAAATTTGGTTAAAACTGATGTTCTACCCTACCATACTTAATGTAACTCATATTAAGGATTTGATTGCCAATTCACAAGAGATGCCAGAAGTTTTTCAAGCCCTAACAAATGTATCTTCAAAATTCATAAAGACTTGAAACTTTTAACATCGTTGTTTAATGATGAATCGAGCTGGTGGTTCGAAAGGTTCAAAATTGATAGAGAGTTCTTCTTTTAAATAATATTATGCCTCTAGGTTAAGGAATATTAAATTTTTACAATTTCTTATCCCGAACTTTTAAAATACCTTAAAACTGTTTTTAATCTTGATTTCCAAAAGGTATAAATCACTCCAGATTTGACTATTTAACCACAAGTTTTATTCAACAAATATGTCAATAATTTTAAAATGTATCTTCAATAAGCCCAATTAAGACGATTTGGAAAGACCGATCAACTGAGGATCAAGTGAAATTAAAAAGAATAAAACCATATAGCATCATTTAATTTATAAAATCGTCGATATCTTAAACATATTTCTTAATATAAATTTTAAAATACGCCAGTGGTACATGGTATAATGAACATGGTATAATTCAATTTTATTTTGTGTTTTTACATCGGATGAAGAATACAGGGGCGTTTGTAATTTTAATCAAATCTGTTAAAAAGAATTTTATTAATCATAATTTATAATGGAAATAAGCATAGTATATAATTATTTATAAACTAAATATATTTTTTAATGTATACCTAATATATAACATATATATATATATATATATATATATATATATATATATTAATAATTATTTATTTTTCTAATTAAAAATTATAATCAAAGGAAGTTGTCAGAAATGTCAAAGAACATTTTCTAATCATCTCTCAAATTCAAAATCATAAAAATCTTATTAATAATTAGTGAGATGAAAAAACGGAGGTCAATAAAACGGAAATTGATGGGAAAATTTTTTTAACTATTTTATATATTCCAAGAAATCCAATTTACATTTTTTATAATCTTATATAATATGTAATATATGTATATAAGTTTATTTAATAAATGTTATCAGCTATAGCAGATATAGAGGAAAATGTTAATTCGCTTAGCAACAGGATATAAAAAAAAAAATGTATCTTAAGAAACATTTTTACACATTTACTTGACGACAAAACCGATGACCTTGAAACTAAGGAAAAACATCTTATAAAAAGAATTTCAATAAAAAAAATAGTTTGTAAAATCTTGAAAAATTATACATATTTAAATATAAATCTATCAGTTTTCTGATATCTTTAAGTTTTAAAGCGCAAATACAAAAAACAGTTAAACTTGAAGAAAATTCTTTGACATAAGAAAATTAATTTATAGGAAAATTCCTTGAAACAGAAAAATTATTAGTTGAAGAGCATATTTTCAGCTACTTTAAACTTAGTCCATTTGCTAAATTAACTTTGATAATTAAAGTTAATTCAAATTCGTTAATTTTAATGAAAAAATACCAAAATTTTATACAAAAGGAAAATTGTAATTATAAAAATTTCCAAGTTGTAAAATTAGCTTTTAACTTCGAGGTAAAGGGAAATGGGAGAAATTTTAATACTCGAAGTTGATCTTTTCAATTACAAATTTTAGAAATATTTCGAAATATTTCGAATTCTTAAAGAAAAAATATAATAAAAAAATTCATATTTAATTTGTGCTACTTAATATAATTTTCTATATCTAAAAGGAAGATAGCGGGATCTGTAGAGAATGTCAGGAAACAATTTCAAGAAGTTGGAATTGAAACTAGAATAATATGAACCAAGGAACCAAACTCTCCAATATATATCTTACAATAAAACTAAGTCAATTGGTATTTTCTCAAGTTGGTTTTGAGTAATTTGAACGAAATTATACTTGCATTGTCAGCATATAAGCACTTAAGTCATCAGCCATTACCCTTTAGCATCATCATTTATAAGGACAATTACTTTGATGGCCATAAGTTGGAATCTTAAGACTGCCTAAAGTTTTACACCAGCTTAAAATAATGTTCGCTTGAACTCGTAAATTCAATCGCTTGAACTCCACTAAACCTTAAAAATTTGTCAATTAATTTTAGGTAAAATTCATTAAAGAACAATGTAACACTTAAACAGGAAATACCGTTAGTTTCGTCTACAAATAAGTGAAAAATGAATAATACGTCACATATTTGAAAATTCTTTAGCGCTTCGCTAAGTTCTTAAATTTCAATCACGAAATAAGTTTTGTAGTTTTCGTACTGAAATTATAAACTAAAGGCGATTTTTAACTGAAGGGTTTCACCCTATCCTGAAAAAATTTAAGATAGAGACTCCCTAAAATAATTTCTATTTGATAAGTTTTTCGATAATAATAGACTAAAGTTTTAAAATTAATTTCTTTAACAAAACATATGTTATTTTCCGATTTGATACCTTATAAATCATATAATAGAAAAGCTATTATATTATTAATGTATAAACGTTGTATAGAACGAAATAAGACTTCCACTATTCCTTCTATAACTTTTCCCACATATTTTTTTTTTTTGATAGAACAAAAGTTTCGTAAAATTTCAAAACAATTTAAAATCCAACAAGATTTTATATTTATAAAATTTAAAACTATAAATTGTAACTTTTTCTAAATTTTCTTTTTTGCTTTTGGATTTTCCAATCAGAATCAGGGATTCTTTGGAACAAGAACAAAAAAGAATAAAATCGGAACAATTTATAACACGAAAATCGGATTTCATTAAATTAAAAATGTCATGATTTTCACACAATGTTAAAATTGGAAAATAAATTTTCCTTTTTTTTTTTTTTTGGAAAATATAGAAAAAGGTGGTTTTTTATATATTTGTACGTTTCATCATAAGTTATAACCAAAAGTAAGTGAGAAAAATATTATAGCACCTGCGGTGTTTTTTTTTATTTGGGAACAAAATAATCGGTGGAAGTAAAGGCATCCGAGTGACTTTCTCGTATGCGGGAATGTAAAAGCGAATGGGAAAAAGAATTGTTGCAAAAAGTCCATTATTGAATTTGATTAATGGAAGGAAGGACGTTTCAGATATCAACAAATACAACAGTGAACCTCCACGTTTTATTTACGGTTTATTTTGAGGACTTGAAAACCTAAAGAACTTCAAAAGTTTTTCATTTGTCTTTCTTTCTGAAATGAAGAATCAGCTTCGGGTTCTTGTTATAATATCAATTTGATAGTAAGCACTGGTCATTTAACTCGCAGTTTTTTTGTTTTTTTTTTTTTTTACGAAGGAATGGACAACTCGAAAGCCGCTAAAACTGTGCGATGTTTCTTTGGGTAGTGTACGATTTTAACACACCAAAACCATACTCTTTTTGAGCCAAACTTTAGGAACAGACCCGGTGGTACAAATGTACAGTTTGACTACTACAAGGAATGGGATATGGAACGATTTTGGATTATGGCATAAGTTATTTAGGATTTCTGGATTATGGGGGGATATGGAAAATTGGATGGGATATTTAAATTTGGCTAAATCGTACATATATACATTATTAACTTTGAAACTTTGAGGAACACATTTGTTGGAACATGGTTCCAAAGACGTGATAAGTGCATGACAAACGAATTTTCACAAGCCGTGTTACGCCATCTGGTTAGCTAAATTATGTACGGATGAGTATCGGTTGCCCTCCTTGTTTCCCGTTGGAAAATCTTGAGTGATGGCATAAGTGGTTTAATTTCTTTAGAACAGGTGTAAGTCTCTACAAGATATCAATAAAACAAGATCAGTGAACCAACAGTACGACGATGACTGAGTGGTTTTTGGGGATTGAGGTAACACTGGGATCACTTATAAGACTAATAGTTCTATTTTGCATTTTTTTGCAAAGTGATACAGCACGAGCCTAAATGTGTACAATATATTTAAAGAGTGTATTGAAATTAACTAGATTTCTTAGATTTAAGAGTTGTTCAGTCATCGTTTACACCCAAGTTTGTAAGCAATTAAAAAATCGACTTCAGAAAATTCTTAAAGATTATATTAATCAAAGTATGAATCTTGGGGATTTGGATCGAATTTTATATTGTTTACAATACATTGCTTTCAATACAACTTAAATTAAAATATAAATTTTATAGAATTCCGCAAATTTTAATCAATATTTTTTCAGAATAATGTTTTTTGTAATTTATTAAAATAAAAATTTTCTCAAAAAAAACCACCAATCCAATATTTTGCTCGTAATTTAAAAGTGTGTGAAGTTTGAAAATATTTAATTATATAGAAGATATATTGCAAAGCTATATCTACATTTGAATATAAATTGTGATATATTTGATTAAATTGAGGTTCCCATATTAAAACCAGTAGGAATGTCTTCAGTTTCAGTCAACCGAGGTTATTGAGGATTTGTACGGTTTTTCTGTATCTGTGAATATTATTCAATTAAATTATTTGTTTATATTTTGTTATTATTTTGAATCATCACTTCAGATTAAAAGTCTGGATATTAAGACTTTATACTTGAATAGTGCTACAATCCAGAAAAAGCACGGTTTTTAGATTAAATAACCAAAAATGCATTTAAGAAATAATAACGAATTCCCAATCTTACTACTGTAAAAACCACGGTTTAAGGATTACTAGCTTAACAAAAACCACGATATATAAATTTACTTTATATAAGAATTAGTCAGAATTCATAAGAATCAGAATCTGAAGAAGGGATAACAAATAAAATCAAATATCTTTTTATAACAAAAAGCCAATGAACTTATTCATCATTTTTTTTATGAAAATTAATTCAAAACAATTAAATTGAATTTGTTCTAGTTATTTTGTGTGTTTTAAATCAAAGAATTTAAGTTGTTATTAAGAATAACTTCCCAATTATTTGTAACATCATTCAAATCTACTAAAGCATATGATTCATAAGAAAACAAGATTCGTTCTCAATTTGTTTAAAACGAAAGATGGATCCAATGAACAAAGAATTTTTTTTAAATTACTTCTAACAATCAGTAAATGCAGTTAGTCAGCCAGAATCCAAAGATTTATTGAATTGAATTGAGCGCGACCTAACCAAAACAAAGTTCAATATTTTTTATATTTTAATTGATGAATCCAATAATTATTTATTTACGTTGTAATGAATAATGTATTACTTGTAAATGATTGATTGTTCTTTACAATGAAGGACAGAAGCCCTATTTTTCATATCTCAATATTGTTAAATCAATAAAGTGAAAATATATTTTATAAAATTTTTGTTTTCAATTTAGGTACACAAATTACAAAAACTGAGTTTCATATTCAAATCTAAATTGTGAGAGTTTAAATTTATACTTTAATGTATTTAGTTGATGAGATCAAAAAATATTATGATATGTATTTGATAATCATGTTACAGTTGAAGAGACTAAGACAGGGGTATTCCCAAAAATGATTTGTCTAGCAAAAGGCCGAATTTGGATCCAAAAAAATTATATTACATTTATAGTTTAAAGATTAGACAGAAGGCTTTTTAGTCAATCTCGAGATGTCTATATTCTGTCATTCTAGGTTATAATATTGGAGTTTACGAAAATGCATGAACATTTTAAAATTTTGAAAACTAATGATTCAATCAGTGATATTGTGACCTCTAATTAGTTCTCATAAAAAATTTACGAGTCCTATCAATACACTGATTAGTACTGGTAAATACTGATAAGTAATGGTAAGTACTGGTAAGTACTTGTTTGTACTTGTATGTACCGGTAAGTACTGATTAATAACTGGTAAATATTGGTATGTACTGGGAAAGTAATGATAAGTACTGGTAAGGACTGTTAAGTACTGGTAAATTACTTGTAAGTATTCTAAGTATTGTTTAATTACTGGTAAGTACAGGTAAATTACTGGTAACGTTCTGGTTAATTACTGGTACCGTACTGGTAGCGTATTAATAAGTAAGTACTGGTAAGTATTGGCATGTACTGGGAAAGTAATGGTAAGTACTGGTATGTACTGGTAAAGTTGGTAGCTTCGAATTTCAGTATTGTTACTATGTTACTTGCTTTTTTTTCAACCAGTAAAAATTCTTAAGTTTTACTGAACAATTTTTCCAGTAATAGTACTGGTCCTGACTTGTTTACTGCAATACCAAAGTAAAATACTGGAATTTCACCAGTTCGATTTAAAAAAAGGCTTATGTTTATTACCAAAGCCGTTAATGCATATCTCTTACACATTAAAATAACAATTCAAGATATTCAAAGTTTACTTCCAGAAAAAATTAATTTCACTTCAATTTAATGTAATCATTCACATTTTATAATTAATAAACCTCCAATTACATCAAAATAACATCTCAAAGCAATTATTTTAAATAAATAATGAAGTTTTAACTTTGCTTTAATGTTTAAAAGAAAATAAAGCAAAAAAAAAACTATTATATTTTCTTTCTTTTTATACAGCAGTAAACTTTCAACCCGTCAGATCTAATTTTACATAAAAATTACTTAAAAAAAATCTCTTTAAATGAGATCATTAATGAGATTTGTAGTAAAAATTAGTTAAAAATTACTTTATATTTCTATTTTTTTTACAATCATTATCACTGTCATTACCATTTAACTATTTTTATATCTATACCAGAGTACCAGAGTCCAACAACCAGTAACATTGCACAACATCATATAAATTGAAAATTATTTTAGTAAAACAAGTATGATTATTATTTTTTATGATCATCAACTTACTAAACTTTAATTTTATAAAGATTATATTGGACTTATTTTTCAAAAAAAAAAAATTATTCATTTTTGTGCAATCAAATATAAATGAATTAGACATTTAAAATCTGTCTGTATATCGAATGGATTATAATTGAAGATGAAAAATAAGAAGAAAAACAGAAAAAAAATCAACAAAGTTGAAGGCGACCTCTTAAAAAAATTAGAAAGTATATATAATAAAAGTTTATTATGATTTTTTTTTTGCAAAATGAAAATATCTATTTTAAAAATTATTGGAATATGAAATAGATATCGTTATGAAGGTTACAATATATTACTTTCCCATAGCTATTTATTTTAATATTCTAGTTATTTCGTTTCCGAAAATGTTTTAATTCAAAACAATGCCGAATTGGGCTTTAGTTTTAAAAAAGTTTCTTTAAATGTACAATCTGTAGTGTTAAATTGAAAAGTACCTCCCAAAAGTATGCATTTTTTTAAGTTTTTAATTTGTGAAATAACTTTTTCATAACAGGGAAATAACTTTTTCATAATAATAAAACATGTAGAATTAACCAAGGAAGGGCGGGTTCGATACATGCAAAGGTTACAAAAATTTGTAATTGGAAAAAAAATTTCAAAACTTAAATTTTTTAAATACTTAAATTTTTTAAGTTCGAACACATATAAAAATATTAGTAATTAAATTACTTATTAAAAATAGAATTGAATCTGCGAAGGAAGACATTAGAACCGTTTGTGTTAATATTAAACGTACAGTTACTGTGTTATTTGTTAAATACTGTGTTATTTGTTAATATTAAATTAAAAAATCAATAATTAAACATAAAATTATGCAATTTTTA
This sequence comes from Dolichopus griseipennis, assembly GCA_963082915.1. Classification (NCBI taxonomy): domain Eukaryota; kingdom Metazoa; phylum Arthropoda; class Insecta; order Diptera; family Dolichopodidae; genus Dolichopus; species Dolichopus griseipennis. The sequence goes on along the minus strand of OY720441.1, from coordinate 19,030,654 downwards.
TAAATTTCTAAATTTTACCACTTTTAAAAAAAAAATCGAACATTTGCGCATAGTTGTATGCAATTTTTTTTTTTATAAATCTGTTTTTTCTAAAGACGGTTTGGTTTTATCATAAAGACGAATGTTATCACAATAATTTTTTGAGGTCTTGCAAAAATTTTTTTTGTCTCTTCTTGGCTATTATTAGATTACTTTCTCACAGCTACTAATATAATATTCTTGTTATTTGGTTTACGATAATAATTTGATTTAAAACAATGCTGAATTGGGATTTATCTTTAAAATAGTATCTTCAAATATACAATCTGTAGTGTTAAATTGAAAATTATCTCCTAAAAGTATGCAATTTCAGTTTTTAATTTCAATATCTATTCCTTAATAATGGGGCTTCCTGACTTTTGTTGTTAAACACATAGAGAATTGATTTTATATTTTCAATTGCCATTCGGAATTCGGACTTTATGTTCTTTTTCTATTACACTAATCCACTTCCAAGTTTGTAAATTTTATGTTTTCCAAGCAAATGAAAGGAAAGACAAACAAAATGTTATGAGAGTCAATTTGTACATTACTGTACATAAAATTGAATTAAAAAATTGCAGAAAAGTAAAACATTAAATTAAAAATAATATGAAAGAAGTTAAAAAAACTTTTTTTAATAATTAAATTTTTAATGAAAAAAATACACATACATATATTTTTTAATTTATTGAAAGCAAATCAGTTACGTCCAAAAACTGCAAAAACAAATTTCACAATTAAAAACTTATCTTCAAATATATGTTTTAAATAAAATTAATCAACGATATTATTTTATTTTGCCATAAATGCAATCTGTTAAAATTAATTTCGCAAAATGTTACAAAAGGAAAATACGCTAGTTATTACGTTATACTTATTTAAAGAAAAAATATAATCAATTTTCGATATAGAAAATTGATTCGTTTCATTTCATAAAAAATAAAAATAAAATTAAATTAAAATGATTATTGAAAAAAACTTATTATTTGACTAATAATTAAAAAGAAAGTTTTAATAAGATAAAATTTAATTTGAAAAAAAAAAACTAATTAAATATTGCAATGCAATTTAAAACAAAATTAAATGTTAATTACTTTATTTTTTAAAAAAGTTTCAGAAATTATTTTAGAGGAAGTTATCATCAAACAAATCAAATAATAAATTTAAATATTTTTTAATATGTACTTCATATTTTAAATTAAATTTTGATTAATGATTGACGATTTCTGATTAATATATAGATATTTAAAAGTAACTACATAAAATGTGCACATTTGTATAGGAACAATATTTACTAATTTTAACTAATTTTGATTATAAGGCAGGTAATTCTAGTTAAGCGTTTATTTTTGACACTTTAACATTTGGGAAATTTAAGATTTTATTGAATCATCTGCTATAATTCCAAATTTGAAGTCTGTAAACTCTGAACTGTAAAATATGAATAGAAATTAATAGAAAATTACTGGTTTCAAACAATTTTCTATATTCTACTCAGATCTGTGCCGTTTGTGCTTCTTTCAACCAACTCTTTACTCCAACCTTAAGGTGAAAGCCGTCACGTTCTAAACAAAAGGTAGACCAAATCTAGCGTCACTTTTTAATTGTTTATCTTTCAAATTGAATTATAAAAAACAACATAAAATTTTTTAATATTGAAAACAAATGTCAAAGCAAGCTAAAGTATAAAATTTTATAAAAAAAGAAGAGAATTTAATGTCAACGCGAGTCAAAGTAGAAAGTTCCTTTACTCTAGTGTTGCTTCGTGTAGCAGCTCTAGCATCGCTTTTCTATTTGGTCAAGTTTCATTAAAATCAATGTAATCAACTGAAACGTCAAAGCGACGCCAGAAACGACGCGAGTAATAGGTCATAACCTTTAGCACTTACGTCTATTAAATTCAAACACTTATGTGTTTAGCACTTAAGTCTATTAAATTGATTTCAAATTTTGTCATTTTCAAATTAAAATAAGTTGTCGTCAGTAGTCAATAGTCATGTATTCTTAACAACTTAGAAAAAAATTTAAATATTTAGCATTTTAATCTTCCTGATTACAAAAATAGCTAAATATATTCAAAGAATATTTTTTAGTCAGTATTTTGGTTACACTCCCGATATTTCTCCTTCTTCCTTTCTTTCTTTATCACACAAATAGTATTTTTGTATCTTTTGCCAAAGCTCTAAAAATATTTAATAAGTTACTAAAGATTATAAGTTCACTTTTTGGAACTTCTCTAGCATTATCCAACCCTTTGCAAATTTTAAACCTAAAAAAGTTAACTATAGTAGCTCTTTGTAATTCAAAGTTCAAATTTTTTTGATTAGATTTTAAGTTTTGTATTTAATATGACTTTGGGAGCTTAACATCGTCCAAAAGTTAAGTACGTTCAAAACTTCAATAAAATTATATGAAAATATTTTATTAAAAAAATTCGATTGTTTATAGTAATTATATAAATCTCCCATTGAAACTTTAATTTTTTAATTATATCATTAATTAAATAATTATAGTTTTACAAAAAAGTTGTTAGTAATCTTCAGTGTTGAACAAAGTTATTACACAGCATCATTATTTTCATTACCTGAAAATAAAAGGAAGAAGAAATTTTATTAGTTTAATGGTGACTAAAATGATTATATATTTATTTGTCAATTATTTTGAATTAAATTATAATAAATTATAATAAAAAAATATTATCAAAGTCTAAATGAATCAAATCAAAGAATATGAACAAAGCCAGTTAAACCCATTTTTAATATTTGACTCAAGAAAAGACTCATGACAATCTTAAAATAAGAAATTCGAGGGAATAAATTAAGTGTTCAGAACCACAACTTAAACTACACATAAACATAATTTTCTAATTTTAATTAAACTTTTGATTTTACGACTAACGGTATTGACATAAAGTAAATCCTTTATCTTTATCTGACCAATGGCGTGGTGGAAAAGAAGCCACCTTTCATGTGGAAAGTCTTGGGTTAAAACTCCGGTCAGATCATATCAAAATAAAAAAATAACGTAAAATTGTATAGTTATATCGTAATAGTTAATATCGTAATATAAGATAAGATTTAATAAAAAATGTGTAAATAACTCTTGTGTAGGACAATAGATGGCGCACAAAATTGACATTTGTGGATATTCATAATCTTATACAATAGCTAAATCCGAGTAATCAATGGCTTAGTGAATGTAATTATTAGGGAGAAGCTGAAGCCTATTCTAAATAAACTTTGTGAATGCCCTATTCTTAAACGAGTTGAAAAGGAATAAAAAAAAATTTAATCATTTTGCTCTACCAGATCACTCACTCTTTAAGGCTTTATATTAAGAAAATTAGTATAAATATGTATTTTAGATAAATAAACTTTTCAGCTTCCCAAATTCTGGAAATTTATGGCATAAATTCTCAAAAAACCATACAATCGATAGTTTATGACTTATGAGTGAGTGTCCAGTTCCTCGTCTTAGACTATATGAAAGCCCAAAATTTTATTATTAAAAAATTTGAAAGTAATTAGTATCTTAATTAATTTCCCCCAAAAAACATTTATAATCAAAATATTATTATAAAAAAAATTAAGTTTTAAATTAAAAATGCATTCATTAAAAATAAAAAACTAATTATAATATTTTATAATTATATTAATGAATAATTAAACTTATATTTATCACTGTCTAGTCATTAATTTTCACTTTTAATAAACACATAAAAAAAATTTAATTGCTAACTATGGTTGAACCAACAATCATTAACTCAAACCTTTAATTATAATTAATATTCAATATTATTAATATATATATATATATATATATATATATATATATATGTATAATTCTTTTTTATTTTCAAAATTACGGATCACGCCATATTGTCGTTTTTTTTTAAAAGCTATTTATGATAACTTTGTAACTTTTTTATTGTAATAAAATGTTGAGTATCTTTCAACATTTCACGAGGAAAGGCTTTTATTTTTATTCGTATAGTATAATTATAACTGTCATCATTAATATCATTATTCATTACCAATATTAATTAAAAGTTGCAAACTTAAAAACCGTTACGCGAAAAACGAAATAAAAAAAAACAAAAATGAAAACAAAACTTTTTACAAAAATAAATTAAGTTGTTTTTTTTAATTATTGTGTTTTTATTCACCACTTTAAGCCAGTTAAAATTATATAATTTATATAACTTATGTTGTAATGAAAGGTCTGTGTGATAAAATGGGAGGGCAGGGGTAAGTGATTCTTTTTAAATTGTTTATTGAAGTTTCATAGGAAATTCGATTTATCGAAACTATAAATTAAGTAACAGGGTGTACCTTTAATATGTTACCAAAATAAATAAAGTACAAAGTTTTATATAATATTAAAAGCTTCTCTAAGATTATGAGGAGTTATTTATAAAGTTGTCTTGTTAAACATTTAGATGTGGAACCTCATGCTTTATAGCATTTTTAAACACCAAAAACAAGATAATTAGTCGAATGCATAAAACTGATCTTGAACTCACAACTCGCGCTTTTGGAACAAATATTTGGTTTGAACTCATAATTTTGTTAGAAAAAATTTAATTTAAGTTCAAGCTCAGTTTTATGCATTCGACTAAATATTAGAAGAAAACACCAAACACGAAAAAATATAAAATATACTTTTATTAATAAAGATCTATATTTAAATTGTTAATTCTATATATATACAAGACCGTTATGATGATTTAGGGTTTTTTGAACTGATAACAGTTAATTATAACAATTAATAAATGAAAGTACCCATACACCGTATTAAATACAAATCACGTGTTTAATTAGTTTCCATTTTCAATATTTTCTAATAATTTTCCGTTTTCGAATTGAAATAGAATTTATTATTGATTGTTAAATGGCGCAGTATGTTCAACTTATTTTATTCAAAAGTCACGGGTTCGAAATTGAGTAAAAGTGGAAAATTTTTATATGGTTTTTGTCATTTTGCCGTCATTGCCATATACAATTATCTGTAGTCTAACAACTACAACTATAAACAAACGAAAAATTTAATCTAATAATATAACTCGCAGATGCCTATGATTTAAACAAACTTATTAGTCTTAAGATATTTTGTTTGATGCATCCAATAACTTTATTTCATGTTTTGACAGCTTTCGTATTTAGTACAAAATTTTCTAAATTAAGTAAGTAGTTATATTTAAAAGTTAGAATTTGCAGGAATAATATACTTCTCTATTCGACATTTTTCATCAAAAATAAAGTAAAAATTAAAAAAATATGCAAAGAACTAACCGTTTTTACATTTAACAGGAAAAGCTTAATGAAATATTTCTTCAATATATTTTGTGCCTGCATTGTGTAAAGATTTTTATCAAACCGAGATTTTTTCATTTCTAATTATAGCAAATATTTAGCTCATAATTTTTTTGTACTATTTTTGATTTCAAAAATATCCGCAAAAACCAAAAAAATATCCTAGATAAGTGCCTCTTGCAGTTACGGAATTTTCTTCAAAATCAGTTGAAGATATCAACATCAAATTTTTATATATGAGATTTGGAAGCATTCCTTTCAGCCTTTTAAGCTGTACGCGTGTACACGGACAGAAATACTTATATGCACGCAGACGGACATCATAAAAAACTCGTTCTACGGGTTTCTGAGTAATGTAAAAATATAAGGGACCAATATTTGGTGCGAAAACCATACCTACCGCTAATTTTATTTCATATAAGCGGTTGGTAACAAAATAAATGGAAAAAAGTCATGAGTAAGTATACGTTTAAGTTTGTTTAATTTTCAAAATTTTCAAAACTGTCATTTCTTTAATTTTTAATCATTTCTCAATTTTTTACCTTCCTTTTCTCAAATTTTTTTAAGGACTTCCTCTTTAGATATGTGACAACTAAATTATATATTTGTAAAAGATTATAGCTTATCAACATATTTTGATTGTTATTAGAGAATGAAAATATAGAATAGAAAAACGAAAAATATCACGGCATTTACCTAAATTAAATAATGCCCTAATTAAATAATTTAGAAATCAAATTCAGTCGCATTTAATAAATTGATTATAATAATTTATAATGAAATGTTTAAACATATGAAAAAACAAGCAAATTAACTTCAAATTAATGGACACGTCAAATATTTTTTAGCCTATATTATGATAATAATACTGTAAAAAATAATAATCCCTTATAACTAACTATTATATTTGACAATTTTGTGTTTTTGTAAATATTTTTAAGTATAATGTTCGGTGTATTTGGGTTTGGTAAATAAAATAGGACGTAAAATAAAAATTTGAAAGCATTAAATAAATTAAATACCTAATTATTTTTTTCAAAATTTTATAAGAAGCTTGAACATTAGTTTCACTTGGTTCCTCCGTCTACTTTTAAAAACTATACACAATAAAATTTTAAATTTAATAAATTACAAGTAAAAGTTGTATTATTGATATCCCCTTCCGGAGTCTTCTGAACATGATAAACTCGAAAGGTAATAAACTAAAAAACCTGAGCCTAAGAAATACCTAAGAAATCTTCATATTCAAAGAATAGCAGAATTTTTTCAAATTTACTGGAAAGTATTTTATTAATGAATTAATTTTAAATTTATTATATGATAAGTAAAAAGAAAGTCAACAATAAATCAACCAGAGCTCAAATGGACGTATCCTGGTAAAGTTTCTCCGCTCCGGTCGTACAATCTGATTATTTCTATCATCTTCATTATTTTCAAAAAAAAAAAATCTACGCTAAATATTGAACAGACATTCTTCGAAATTTCTTTCCAGTCATATTTCCAATCATTTTCAAATCTCACCTAATTAATTGGAATAAAGAGCATTCACCAACTATTTAGACTAGGTTTCAGTTTTTTTAATCATTATATTCACTAAGTCGTTGATAACTCGGGTGTAGCTATTGTATAAGATAATGAATACACAAATGTCAATTTTGTGCGCCATCTTTTATCTTATACAAGATTTATTTTTATATTTTAATAAATCTTATTTTATTTGAAGATACATAATTACAGAATACATATTAATACAAAATTCTGTCAAAAGGTGGTAAGATACAGAGGTTGATAATATAAGAAAATCACCCCTCCATTCTTGTGATGCAACAATATCATAATCCGATTTAATTTTTAAAAAACACTTAAAAATTTATTTGAAATTATACAATGTCAAAAATTTTAATTTTTAAAATAATCTTTATACAATTTAAATCAAATTATATCTATATTCTATAACATCTATAGTTTTTAAAATATAAATATATTTAATTCTTAAAATAAACAATAAAATGCATAACGATAGTCTATTATATGCCTATAGTTTCAAGAATTTAACCTTTTCAAATTTAGAATTTTTTTTTTTTTTTTTTTTAATATCAAAAATTGTAACAATGAAATTAATTAAATTGTAATAAATTATTATTTTCAAAGCCAATCTCATTTGCTATCTCTTTTACACTTTCTCAACGATTTTATACATTTATTTATTATGATGCTATTTTCAGATAAAATAAAACATAAAAACAAAACTGTAGGAAGGAAAACATGTGTTTTTTCATAAAATTAAAATTTTTATTTGAAATATTTTTAAATGTTTATAAACAATTTTTTATTTTCCCCCAGCAACAAAACAAACCTCAAAATGTTTTATTTAAATAAAAATGATTTATAAATTATCATAGCACCTTAATTATTTGGTATTTTAAACTACTACATAGGCAATATTTAAATATATATATATATATATATATATATATATACAAATATACAAAACCGTTATACAAAAAGAAAATGACAAATTACAAAAAAAAAATAATTAGGACCCAGAAATAATTCATGTAAAAAATTTGGCATTTAAATTATTTGGTACATTAACCTACTTGATGATAGGTGTCGCTAAAATCATTTACAATTATTAATCATGAAGTGTCAAAAAACACAGAATTTTTGTTAGATTTATTTAAAATAATTTTTGCTTCTTGTTAAATTTTAAATATTTATGAATAACTATTATAGTTAAAAGTTATTTCTTAATTTATATAATACACATATACAATATAGTTATATATATATACAATATAAGTAACTTTTATAGTTCGTCAGTTTTAAATTTCGAAAGTTTGTAGCGTATAAACTACAAAACTGCTCAGTCGATTATCATGAAAATTTGTATTTAAAGGTATTTGGGTGCGGAGAGTTGTTCTGGTCTAACCATTATGCTCTAACGAACTTCCAAGTTGTATGACGAGAGTATTTAAACCTTTTTGTTCAAAAATAAAAACCGTTTGACAGATTGACTTTAAATTTTGTATGCGTGTTGCTCTTTGACAAAGGAGTTGATTTTATTCACTAATTTGGAATTTGTTAATCAGTATCGGGCATGTCGAGGGTACAAAAAAAATTTTGGAAACGAATTTCGCCCAATTTTGCGAAGTACTCCTAACCTAAAAGAAAGTCTTAAAAAAGTTTTAGACCATATGTAATTTTTATGTTAATTTTTTTTTTTTCAATAATATCAACTTCAGTTTGAAATCTGTTTAGCCGTAGCAACCGCAGCAACGCACAATGGGTATTAGCTAGTTTTGAAAAAAACCTTATAAATTTTCACATTAATTGTTTTGTTTTTTATTTTGCTTCATTGCATTCCCAAATTGTTTAATATAAACAGAAGTTATAAATAAATTTTAAAGTTTCGTTTAAAAAAAACACATGCTTAAATGTTGTATACATGCTTATATGAGCACTGTATATTAAATTAAATTAAGTTAATTTAATATCTGTATTTTTAAATGAAGATAAAACATGCAACACATAATAAAAGACATGCTTTAAACACTCATAACTTATTAAGTCATTATTATAAAATGCTTGCATTAAGGAAATATCATTTGGAATTTCTTGGAATTTGTCAAAATGGCGTAACAAATTTATCAGTCAGTATTAAGAAATTAAATAATGGAAACTTACTTAAAATCTTTATTTCAGATTGACACTCTTTATGAGGAGAAACAAACCTAAATATTTGATATAAAGACGATTCTTAAAACTGATATATAACTACACGCAGAATGATAATGAGTTTGGCAGTCGGCTATAAACTTAACTTCAGAGGCTGCAACTACAAATTAACAGTTCTTAAAACTTCATTGAGGTTCTCACAGCTGAAAGGTTGTTATTATTTTTAACAATAAGGTAAGAGAACTTTCTTACGGTGTCTGCCAAAAATGCGGCAGTGACAACCGAATTTTTTTGTTGAAAAATTCATTCCAAGTATTCATTTGTTGTAGCTTTGTTCAATCGGCTGTAATAACTTTCTCGTTCAGCTACCAAAACTTCCATTTTAATACCACAACCACAACCACTGCAAAGTCAACACAGGAAACATTCGGATTTCATAACTTCCATTTAGTTAAACCGTATGTCAGTACTCTTTATTCAGTATTTTAAAATTATTACACGCATTTTCATTCTGGTTCAGTGTATAAAGTGAAGAAGAAGATTCAAGAAGTAAGAAGTAGAACTTAAAGAAATTTAGCCTAGTTTTTATTTTCCAGTCTTTTAAGAAGTAATTATAGGGCATTCACCAAGTTTATTTAGAATATGCTTCAGTTTCTTTAACCGTTGTATTCATTAAGCCGTTGATTACTTGACTGTAGCTATTTGTATAAGATTATGAATGCACAAATGTTAATTTAATGCGCCATCTATTATTTTACACTGGTATAGTATTATATATATATATATTTTAATTAAATCTTATTACGATTTTTTTATTAGGTATGATCTGACAGGGATTTGAAACTAAAACCTTTCAAATGAGAAGTTGGCGACTTAAACCCTACACCATTGGTCAAATCTAAATAATCATAATGAATAAGTTAAATAAATATTAAAATTCATTAGGAAGCTCAGGTTTATCACCTATTTAGTAACCATTATTAAATTAAGATGCTAAAGAAAAGTTTCAAAAAACTAAGTATTTTTATTCTTAATCATTTTAATAAAATTCAATTAAATTTTACAAATCAAGTTCTATCAAATAATGATTAAACAGCCAAACTATTATCTCTTTTCACAAATTAATTATTTATTTTTAAGTTTAATCTCTCAATATCGTGTGTGATGTATTACTAAAAGCTACATGTAAACAAAAACACATTTTGTTTCAATAAACAATTTTTTTTTTTATGATTCTTTAAAAAAAAAACATCGAGGAAAAAGTATCTTTCAGATACAAATGTTTGATTATGCTTTGATGAAGTTTTGTATATTTACAAAATAAAAAAAAATCTAAAGGTAAAAACAAAAATACAAAATTAGATTTGTATAAGATTTTAAAAAAATAAACACGTTCAAGTAAAATTTACTTATAGAATTAAAAAATAATTCGTATTTCATGTCAAGTTATATTTATAATCTAATAACTAAATAAATAAATAAAATGGTATATTTACACTTAGTCTCTTATTACGTATTTAAAATGATTATGATGTTAATTAGAAGTAAAAAAAAATGAAATTATTCTGAAAAGCTTTAAGTAAATGAGACGTGCGCCTTAGGATTTTGTTTGTTTTTTTAAGTAACCGTAGAAATTTGTGTCACAAAAGTGTCGTACAGTTGTGTACAAAAATTTGTGAATATAAAATAAAATACACTATTTAAAAAATTTCAGGTCTTATAATATGTAGAGACGTAGATTTCAAGATAATCAATTCTATATGTTAATATAAGTAGTCATTGTAATAATTTTGTATTTATGTTATATGATGACGCTTCTATATCTGTGAGTTATATTTTTCAATTGAAGTATTTGTATAAACTTTTTGTTCTTATTATTAAGTATAAAATTTTTTTTATATTTTTGATATAATTTGTTTTTTTTTTTAATTTTTAGCTTTAATATTAATTTGATCTCAAAAGCACTCGAACCTTGGCTTAATTTAAAAGTCGGCACTCTAACCAATGTGTGATACAGCTGTTGGAAATTTATTAATCATGTTTAATTATATTAAAGTCAAATATTAAGTATATTAACTTTTTATACTTAAAATTTTAAAGACATTTTTAAACAACCTTTAAAAGTTAATTTATACTAATTTAATCCAGTCTTAAAACCCTCTCCTCTAGATTTTATGAAGATTTTACTTTCTTATATTAATTTAAAAGGTGCTTGAATTTGCAATAATTGAGAGGGATTTTGAGAGGTATTCATTCTTTTTTTAAAAATCAGGGCGTCCTGTAACCATGGTCCCTAAACAAAAGCTGTACATCTCCCCAAGATCTGTCAAATTATCTTCAATATTATGATATATCGCTGACTTTTATATTGGAGAATTACTCATTGGTTATTGGAAAATTACCAGTTTTAAATAAACATAAAGTAGATTTTTGGAAGACATAAGAGCTTAATAAGATTAAAATCTTCGGGGTAAAACATCCGATAAAGAACATAAAAGGTAAAGTAAAATGAGTGCAATTATCTAAAGCGATCTTAAGAAATAGATCCGAGTACAATGTGAGAAAATTTCATGTACTTAAATATAGTTGCACTTAAAATAAAACAAATAAATAAAAATAGAGAATAAATATTGTTCACTAAATGGAATTTATTATGATTAATTATACCAGAAAAACTATTTTAGTATTTAAATATACAAAAATTGTTCATTTTTAAAAAAATATTAATTATATAAAAAGTTGCAAATTTTTTTAGTGCAATTTAGATAACAACAAAGCTTTAAAATTTTATTTGAGGAATATTAAATTTTATTAAATTTATTTTATTTCTACTTTTACCAACCGCTTATATGAAATATTATAGCGGAAGGTATTGTTTTCGCATCTCAAATTGGAACCTTTAGATTTTTGGATATATGCATTAATCCGGTGTGTAGAAACCTATAATATGTTTTATTGATAATGTTCGTCTGTGTGTACGTATGTACGTACGTTATTCTGCCCACACGTGTACAACCTAAACGCTAATCAGAATGTTTTCAGATTCTATATATAAGATTTTGATATTAATATCTTGAATTGACAAGCTTTTGGAGAAAATCGGATAGCCCCGAGGGGACGGTCAAACGGGTAAAATTTAAAGGTTTTTGCGAATATTTTTAAAACTAAAAGTAGTACAAAAAAACTTATTACATAAAAGTTGTTACACAAATAAAGAGCTACAACTTTCAATAAAAGTTTTTTGATCCGACTAACTTTAGTGTCCTTTATTGAATTAAAGTCTAAATTCAGTATGTAACATGTAGGCAAAAAAAATCTATTAAACAAATTTTGCATTAAGCTTCCTGTAATAGCAGTTGGTTCTGTGATTTATTTTAATTTTTAAAACTAATAAAAAAAATTGGTTAAATATATATTTAACATTTACCTTTTACAAACTCCATTAATTTTTATTTTTCTAATCTTTTATTTTTTTTATGCAAATATTAATTAGTAATTATAACTAAAATAAAAAAAAAATAAAACACGGAAAAGTTATGGCGACAAAATATTAAAAATAAATGTTAAAATTTTCTTGACACGTAACAAAAATACAGTTATATATTTCTATTGTAAATAAATCTTAAAGAAATCTAAATAAGAATTTTTAATCACACTATTTAAATATAATTAAGAATTAATGTGACATTTTTTTAAAAAACTCAACTATAAAAAAAAAACCGTTATTATAATTCAGGGATGATTTTTTGATTTCATTTTAATATGAAGTACCTACTGCTTTACATCAAAATTTATTTGGAATTGAAATAGGTATTCGAACATTAACTAGTACAACCTATTGAGCAGTCCTACAATGTTGGATGGACGAAAAATGTCAAATTGACTTTCTATCTGAATTGAAGAAGAATGCTGGTCAGGACATTTAATCATATGTCTAAATGCATTCGCATCTAAATCAATTTCTATATCATTTATCATTTGTGTTAAATCTTAAAGTTTGAAAATCTATTTCAGAATATTAATATATTCAATTACTTACATACTTCAAATATGAAAATTATCTATAAGTTAAAAATTTTTTATATTACAATTTTTTATAAAAAATTTGTGACTAAATTCAGCGATCCATTCAGAAAAAAAATATCATTTTAATTCACAGTATCCATTTGCAAAAACATTTTATCTCACACTATATTTTTATAGATACATATAAAACTTAAATAATTAAACTTTTGTTCAATGTAATTTCGATAGTTTTTTGTATTTTAAATAATATTATATGAATAATGCATATATATAAAATTTTATATATTATATTATATATTTTATATATATACTCCTTCAAAATTAATTAAAAAATTTTAATTTTAATTTTCTTAAAACATACTCGTATTCTAATCCCTTTTATTAAATTCCTGCTTCTGTAATTAATTTTTTATAATTACTAGGTTAACAATTGTTTAATCGTTTTAAAACTGTGTTTCTTATCAGGGTTGCCAGATTTTTTTTTCAGGAAGCGTAAAATATTATAGCATCCAAAAAGCGCCTAAAAATAAATATAGCCGCGAGAAAAATTTTAAAAAAATTACCAAATAATCTGATGTTTTATGCTCTTATGCTCTTAAAGGACAACCTTTACAGTTTTATTTAATTTTTTAATTATATTAATTGATTTACAGTATTCAATATAAAATTAGAAAACAATTATTTCAGCTTTACCCAGTCTAACCAACTTAAGAAATAAAAATTCGAACATATGTTTGTAGTCAAAAGTCTGTGGATATCTATATTTTATATATAAATTTAATATATTTACCTTTATAATTTGCGGCATCAATTCCGTTATATTTCTTTTTATATATTTTAATATATTTTAGTAATCTTATTTTTTTTATTTTAGAACTCTAATAGCCTTTCTACAATGACGCTTTCGTTTCGCTCTCGTTTGCTTCTCATTCCGTAGTCAACCAGGGATTATCCACAATTAAATGTACATAACAGCGTTTTCTGACATTCTTTTGTTTACAAAATTCATAAATTAAATTAAAAATTTTACTAAATTTTTATTCTGACAATATATTTTTTTATTTTTCAATAAAAAATATTCTTCAAAGGTTAATTGTTTGACATTTGAATACGTAGAGAAAGCGAAAAAGTTAAAAGTTAAAAAACTTTTTTTATGCGTCAGGGCTGCGTATATTGTGGACACTTTTATATAATGCAAATAATTTAACTTAGTTTGACAGTTAGCTAAGTGTAGAGAGCTATTGTAGATAGACTATTTTTAATAATAAACGTTTATTCGAAATTTGAATTTTGAAACGTCATATAAAATAAATGGCAATTGAAAACTATTGCTAAGAAAAACTGCAAATATTTTTGGGTAAGATGAAACTATTCAAAAAATAAAACATGAAACTATAGTTATTGACAAAATATCTTAAAAAAAAATCGCCAAAATCTCGTAATTACGGAAAGAAACTTTAAAATTACATTAAAAACGAACCCAAAAGAGCGACCGACGCTTTTCACTGACAAAATCGCAAATAGCCGATCCTCGCAAAATAGCAAAATTTGGCAACTCTGTTTCTTACTAACATTAATCCTTAAACAATTAAAAAGTGGTTTTAACAAAAAAAAAATATTTTGTAAATATATATATATATACATATTATATAAAACTGTTATATATTATGTACTTCTTCCTTAAATTTACAAGGCAACTAAAACAAAAACATGAATGTTACCTTCATCAAAATGCAAATATAAAAATACAAAGTATAGCATGCTTTCATTGTTACAGAAACCCATGTATTACCCATCTTGAAAGCCCCCCATATATTATGTTAAGGTTATGCGTTTTTTTAACGCACACAACAACAAAAAACGCTTAAATAAATATTAAAGAGAAACATAATTTCTTTGGCAGTCATTTTCATTAAGTTTTGATTTTTTTTTTAAATAAAAAATTAAGAAAAAAAAAAATTATATTTTTTCATAATTATGCAATGTCACGCGACTGTTAGCATAAAAAAGAACGTACAAAATACAAACAATAATAATTACAAACAAACAAAGAGTATAAAAATAAACAAAACGCCGGTAAAGTTTAATTTTCTTTAGTTTGTTTCGTAGGTACGTACGTCCGTAAATACCAGAGAGATGCAGAAAAAAAATATTACCATTTCTTTTCATTATTTATATCTTTTTCTCTTTCTTTCATTATTTTTTTAATTTTTTTTTTTCCACCTTGGGTAATTATTTTACTGAACTTTTATGTCGTTCATACATATATACGTTATTATAAAGCGTTCTGAAAATTATAAAAATAGGTATAAATGCCAAATTTATCTTAAAGGTCCTTGTTTTTTATTTTGTTTTTTGCTTTTTGCTTTTTTTTTGCATACAAAAGGTTAATTATAGTACATAAAAATTTATTATTGTATGCATGAACTTTAGTTTTCTAGAAATTGGTTAATTTTTGAAAGGAAACTTGTAGGAAACTATAAATGTTATTTTTATGTGAATCTCATTTGGGTTTTATTTGCTTTAATTTTATTAATTTTACATTTCCAGATTTATATATTAAAGAGCTTACAATCATATGTTTACATCTATTATAACTTAAAACTATGTAGCATAAGCTGACAAACATATTTTTTTTAAGAGAAATTTAATTGATTTTGAGGAAAATGACAAGAAAAACCTTACAAAACTAAACTAATATACTAATATAAAATCGCATTTATAAAGGGATTTTCTGCGTATCTACAACTATTTTGGAATGTTATATTTAATTTTTCAATTTCCTCCGAAATTGTATTGATATTCGCTAACTTTTGTGTAACTTTTTTGTAGAGAACCAGCGTGGTTTATTAAATACCAGTTTCCTTTGTAGAAATTCTTAATTACTTTTGGCAGCATTTTGCCATACGGGAAATCCGTACAATATGATGCTTTGAAAGATGGTATTTAATTTAAAATAAATTCAAATTTAATGTATATTTTAAATTTGAAGTGAACCTTCTATTGCACTAACCACTTTCAATTTAGAGTTTTTCTAATTGGTTTGGATGTCAAATATGAAGTAGTATTTGATGTAATAAGTCCTAATTTCCAATCCTTAATATATATTCTATTTTTAGCTTATCTTTAATTATGTATTTGTAAAACTAAGTTTGAACTTTGAAGTTCAAGATATACGACGCGAGGTGTGATTTTGTCATTATAAATTGTTAGCAGGAAATGTTACATATATAGAAAGTTCAATGAATACTTTTTCATTTGTTTGTTACAATATGCAGCTAAATTTTTGCATGAGATTATTATGTTTAAAATGTTCGTATTAAATATCACATTGCAAATTTTGTCGTCTCACAATGTCGTCGAATATCACAATATCGTCGAAAAAGTTGTTTAACATTCATTGAGCTTCAAGCTACACACCGTATATATAATTACGTGGATCAGTTTCCGACTTTTACGTTTTATAATTTTTAACATTAAAAACTTTGAAAATTTAAAAAAAAAATGTAGTTCCCTCTTGAGAATCTTAACTGCCGAATTAATCATCTAAAATACAATTACATTACAATTTAATCTTTACAATTTTATTTCTAATAAATTGCAAAAGGGTAAATCTAAATAAAAACTTTTTAAACTATTTTTAGTTTTATTTTTTCAATTTTGTTCGTTTTAAAAATTGCATATAAAAAGCAATAAGAAAAAAAGTTAAACAATGCCTCCATCTATGAGTTTGAAAACTTACATTATATTAACTGTTGTATAATTACAAAACAAATTTGCGTGTTTTTTTTGTTAAAATAATTACTTTACGTATACACACATTCATTTATATAGTTTTAAGTTAAATATTACTATTAATATAAAGTTAAATATTTAAAATTAGATGTAGGTTTTCGAAAAAAATTAGCCTTAGTTTAAGTTAAAAAGTTTCAATGGATTACATGATCTAATCGATCTGATGTTCATTAATAATTAAAGGGCGTTTGAAAATGGAAGAAAAAAGTAAATCAAAAGGGTAGGGGACTTGGTGGGTTGGTGGGTAAGTGCGAGAGGATGCGGAATATGTACTTATTTTCTCACGAACTATAACATATAATGGTATTTTAAATTTAAATCAATTCTAATACTTAAAATTTATTTTATTATTAGTTCCTTGAATCTATAAAATTAAATTATATATTAAAGTATAAAAGTTAAACTTAAAATCAAATTTTATTATTAAACTTATTTTTAACCACTTACAACTAATGCTCTTTTTAAATTAAAATACAAAATTTTGATATTAAATTTTCAAAATATCTTTTCTAAATTAGTAAATATCCCATTTCAAAATTAAAAACAACCCGTTAAGTTTTATCCGTTTATGTCGTAAAAAAAACGGAGAAGTATAATGGAAAACAAGTTTATAAAGGCTGCACATTTTTTGAAAATTTATTCTAGATACGCATCTTTTTAAAAACTCATGATAATTTTGATTTTGCTCTATATTTAATTCAATATTATAATGAGTTGGGTACGTAATTCCAAATCACAAAATCCCAATCCTAAACATAAATTCCCAAATTACTTTTTCACTTATCACATTGTATGTGGTAGGGGGCTGTTCATAAATTAGTGAATAAATAATTAAAATTATCTATGAATAATTGTTAATTTTTTAAAAATTTTGACATTTTTATATGAAGAAAATGAATTTGACAGTTAACATTGAAAATTTTTAATTTTGGGATTTTATAATTTTGGGACTTTGTAATTTTGGGATTTTGAAATTTTAGTATTTTAAAATTTGAGATTATGTGATTTGGGATTTTGTTACTTTGGGTTTTAAAACTTTGATACTTTCCCTATTATAATTTCTTAGTATCACTTCAATGAACAGTATCACGGCTTTCGAACAGTATCACTTTCCTGAAGCCTGAAACTTAAATTTTCATGTAAGGAGATACAAAAAAATTTTTAAAAGAAACCACTACTACTTTCATTCAAATTTTAAGTTTCAAATACCTTTAAGTGCAAATATTGTCCCATTCTTTATTTTTAAAGACTGGAACTGTCATCTGACGTTTTCCAACTGGATATGACATGAGGTGGGATTATTAAAAAAATTGTATTAAAACAATTTTCATTTTTTGTAATCGATTGTAATCAACCGTTTTTTTAAACTTTTAATCAGACAGACGAATCGACAAAGTGAAAGTTTTAGAATGAACCAGTTAGGAAATGTGTGCAGAATTTATAAAAAATATTCTAAATATATGCAAATTCTTAAAATTTTTTATTTGGCTCTTTTTATTTACCATTAGAAAAATAAAATTCTAAATTTAGAAACATTTGAAAAAAATTTCCAAATACTTTTTAATTTTACCTGTACTCGAATTTACCTCTACGTTTTATTACACATAAAGTACTAATAACCTACTTAAAAAATATATATATATATATATAAAATGTAAAACTTTGTTAATAATAAAATCAAAAGAAAAATTTTTAATCATTTTACGTCCATTGGGTATAACAACATCTACAACAATCTTATAAATGAAAATTCATAATTTAATACTCAAAATAGTTGTTATTCTTTACTTTTATTTTTTTGAATATTTGCCAAAAATAAATTTTTACAATCTCCATCTCTTTATTTACCAAGCCTATGAAGGACCCTATATATAGAATGCTTTATAAAACGCTTTATACACTTGATACTCTTAAACAATAATAAAGAGAATAAAAAATCAAAGGAACACACACAAACAAATGATTTTTCAAGGATATTAAAATGAACCCAAAAAAAACAAAAACCAAAAAAAAAAAAAATGTAATTATAATTACAACAACAACAAAATCAAAATTTAAATAATTTAATACCTTAAACATTAATTGTATATGTATAAAGCAACCTTAAAAAAAATGTTTAATAATCCTATATACAAAAAAAAAATAAACATCAAAACTTTTAGTCCTACTCCTAAAATTGGTTTACAACAACAAAATGAACATTAAAAATCCAAAAGAAAACATGTTTTTAAACTAAAATCGATTTTTTTTTTGTGGGTACAGCTGGCAGACAACCAAACAACAAAAAAAATCTCAACCACCAACGACAATAAGAATAAGTAAAACTAAAACGTTCATTTTAACTCATTCCATCCCTGTTGTCATGTTTAAATGAAAAAATCGAAATAAAATTAAATTTACCAGCATTAAGGTTGATTCACACTATAACGGTGCGAGAAAACACGGTATCGATGACATATAGCGAATGTACTTATAATGAATATTATTTTAATATTCTTTTGTCGTCAAAGGGTTGTCAATTTGAAGATCTTTTTTAAGTGTAGAAATTGACATTGAATTGAATAAGAATTATAAGAAACGACAAAAGTGACGTTCGACATGTTTGATCGGGGCACATTATCACGGAC
Source organism: Dolichopus griseipennis (assembly GCA_963082915.1). Lineage (NCBI taxonomy): Eukaryota > Metazoa > Arthropoda > Insecta > Diptera > Dolichopodidae > Dolichopus > Dolichopus griseipennis. The sequence continues at coordinate 19,011,195 of OY720441.1, read as the reverse complement.
AAGACAATATCACTTAATACCTTCATAAAAACTTTTGTTAAATTAAAATACGGTGCCAATACATCCGACGAAGTCATATCCGAGGTAGGCTTAAACGTAATTGAATAAGTTACCGTCACAGTATATCAACATCGCGTTAAGCGTCGTCACATGCCGTCGAATTGTGAATGCATCTTTAGTTTTATATATACAAGTAGGGCAAAAGAAGTTAAGTTAAAGTTAAAACGTTGCCGTTACATCCCCTGTAGGCTTAAGTGTGACTTATAATATTTGCCGTCCCAAATACGTCAACGTCACGATTGCAGTCATGTTGTGAATGAAACTTTAGTTTTATATATATAAGTAGTTAAATTTGAAACGTCGCCGTTACATCCCATGTAGGCTTAAATTTGAATTGAAATACTTGCGGTCACATTTACTTCAACGTCAGGATATGCATCGTCACATGCCGTCATGTTGTAAATACATCTTTAGTTTTTGTATATACATGTATATAAAGGAAAAAAATAAGTTAACAACTAACTTTGCATATGTTTGTGTTAGTCTTTTAACCTTTTAGCAAAAAAAAAAAAACCAAAACTTCTTTTTGATTTTTTTTATTTTATTTTTTCTTATTTTAAAAGTTTTATTTCCGACCTTTATGTGTATATAGAAAGTATTTTAGTTTCCTTCAGTTTTTTAACACATGTTGTATGTAACCCCTAAAGCAAATTTTACAGAATAAAAACAATCATAAACAAAGTTACACAACATATAGGATAGTCGTACCTGTAAGCAATAAAAAATAAAAAATGGCCGCTCTTCCTTTCTAAACTTTAAAAACTTATTCTTTATGTTAAAAAAAAATGGGAATGTTAGGACCTATTAAACTTTTGAGCACTTCACACACACACACACACACACACATCATTGGAGAAAATTGCAAAATTTTTGAATCAATATGATATCATATAGAACTCAAAATTAAATAAATATAAAATGACAATATTGGGTTCTATTATCCGCTTCACGTGAAAAGTTGTTAAAGAAAAAATATATAACGGTAGGAAACTATTTTTATCTTAGTAAGATAACAAATGGTTTAAAGGAAATATGTTTACATGTGTGTTGTGAAAGGAGTTTTGTATACAAAATAAACTCTTTATGTAAATGAAACCTCTGGGCTGTATGTGCAACACAATACACAGCTAAAAATAGATCTATAAATAAATACTACATAAATAACGAAAGAAATTCCTTTTATAGTTGATTTAAAATTCAGTGAATTAATTGTAATCCTAATTAAGTTCAGAGTCCGAATTTTACTGAAGTTTCAAGGCTTTTTTACTTATAACTCATGAATTTGACATTTTTTTAATTTCTACTCGTTCATTATTGAAATAATTGCAAATTAGGTTTTATTTTACTTTTTATCACTTATTTCCAACAAATATTAACTTCTCTTCGGGTATAGGATCTCACGAAGATCTTATAACCGCAAAAGGGGGAAAGCACGAAAATCTTTCCATGTCCATTAAATAAGAACCTCTTTTTTTGAGTTGAAATAAGCTTTTAGGCTGAGTCCTTCATGTCCTTCTCGGTCGTCACACAGGTTTAATATCCTATACACTACAAATGCAGAGTAGGTTTATTCTATTACTTTACATTGTAGGTCTAATTCTATTATTTTATTTATTTTTAATTAAACTACGAGCCAATTGACCCCTAGAAGGATTATGACTCAGATGGAGGTGCCAAAAATTCCCAAGGGAAATTATGACTGTAAGCTGAAAAAATTTTTAAAAGATTTCCATCATTGATTTCAGGAATGTGTTTACACTCAAATTAATGCAAGGTATCTTCAGAACCTGGTGTAGTTGGTTGGACTTTTACATTTATAGTTTATTTAAATGAATTATAATCAAACAATTTCTTATCAATCTGAAAAACACCATCATGTCAGAGTTTACAATATAATGAATCACTCAAATTTTAAATTGATTTTACTTTTCCGAAAAGCTACTTAAAACCTTTGTTCCTAGTATTAGTTTTTATAATTCTAAAAAAAATGCATAAAAATTGCAAAAACATTTTAAAGTTTAATTTTAAGAGTTACCAGCCATATCTAAATTATTTTGAATAAAGTGTACACTATTAAAATTGCGAGCTGCTTAAGGACGATTTGTATCTTACCTGAAAAATAAAGAAAAAATAATAGTTTAAAATTTTTATTATATACAAAAAAATTAAGAAAAGAAATTGAAATAAATATATGTAATAAACAAGAGAAGCATATAATAAATCATTAGCCTTTTACTAACATATAGAAAATAAGATATTTCAGAAATTAGTTAAAACATCCAAATTTATGTATAATTAAAGGTGTAGGTTCAACAGTTGTGAAATCAAAAGTAGACAGAGAACTTATGATTAAAAAAATACAAGAAGTCTTCGCAAAATTAAATTTTAATAGGAGTGGGCCAAAAGAACACCAAAGACTTATGACTTAGTAAACTGAAATTTTTAAATTTAGGCGAAATGTTTAAAGAACTTTTTCAGTATTGAAACAATATTTACACTCTCAAAACTTTTCAAAATAAAAATAAATTCGACTTTATTTCATCTTCTATTTCAGCTTTATTCCTTTTCAAAATGAAGTTCAAAACTCAATCACATGTTTGAAAATAAAATAGGAAGTTAAATCTTGGTTTTTAAAGGTCTTTAAGCTCATAGATCTGAGTCTATATATAATTCCCCTAGGGGTGTTTTGGCTATTCCCTAGGAGTCTTTGGCTATTTTGGTTATAACCCTCCTAGACGAACCTTGACTCCAGAACTTCTGTTGCTTCCCCATAATTTAACATAATCAGGCTATATAACCCATTGAATATTTTTCTAAGTACACAACACAGGAGTTAAATGGTCACTCTAAAAATAATTTTAAAACAATTCTTGTATAATTTATTATTATAAATTGCATGTAATACAACTTTGATGTACCCCTTCAATAATAAAAACCCAGTTAAATAGAATTTAATCCATCATGTCAAAGTTGAAAAAGTATAAAATTAAAAAAATTGAAAAGTTTGCAAAAAAAAAAAACGGAAACACAATGGGGCCTACAACCACATAAACTACTTACGTGTAAAATAAAATTGATTCGACCCTATATTAAAACCGATTTAATGTCCAATAAAATAAATTTATTACAGGTACATCTAGTACATAATATATTAAATAGCATATATTATGTAGTTTTAGTAGTTCTATTTAATGGTATTTTACATTGAATATGACATACAATGAAAATTTATTGGACTCTGTATTTAATAAAAAAAATTCAACATAGGTAAGTAAATATTACTAATTTTATTATTTTTTTATTTTTATAGAAAATTGCATGCGACGACATTTTTATTAAATAATATTTGATACACGCAATTTGTTTATGAAACCAATAACAATTTATACACCCCCAACCACACACACTTATCTACTCTTTAGGTAATTTTTATAAAAATATTTTATTTTTCTTACTTCAAGTTTGATATCGATTTAAAACAACTTAAAGCAGGGCTAAAATTTAAATAAAGTATGATTTTAGGAAAAAAAATATTTGAGCACTCCATATATATCTATCAAATTTATGACAACTTCAAATAAATTAACTTATACTATCATATCAGGTAAATGTACCTCTTGTATAAAAAAAATGTAAATTATTATGTGAGGTTCTTTCCTAATCTTTCCTCACTTTCCTAATCCTTCCTCAGTTGAAATTTTTATTCAGTTCATTAACCTACAAGTACTATGAATATAACAAGTAGTTTGAGTACATATGTATAGTATAAATTTAAGTATTTTTTTGCATGATAATTTAAAGGCAAATTTATGTGAATTTTTAATAGAACTGTAGAGAAAGTATTCAAATGTATTCTTAATTAAAAATGTTAATTAGAATCCTTTGAGTTGAAGGACGGGGGACTACTTCAAATAAGAAGGATTTTGAATAATTATATTGAAAATAAGATAGTTGTTCACCCCAGTATTTGTTTTTTTAAAAATTTAATAGTCTACTGTTATGATTTTCTTAACTCACTTATTTAAGTAGTTGGATCTAAGCCCAAACAACTTTTTATTTTGGATCAATTTTTCAATGAATTAAACACAATTCTTACTTTTAAAACTGGTTTCACGAATTAAATTAAAATTTGCGCACATAAGTATGCAATTATTTAAAATTTTTATACCCGTATGACTATATAGTCCAAGGGTATAATAAATTTGCCATTACGTTTGTGACGCAGAGAAGGAGGGGTGGTAGATATAGACTCAAGTGTATGGATCGAATCAGAATCGAAAAATAAATCGATTTAGCCATGTATGTCCGTCCGTCTGTCCGTCCGCACGATAACTCAAAAACTAAAGGAGCTAGGATCTTGAAATTTTCGCAAATTCGTTTTTTGCAATAGCCGTCATCGCTATTTAAATCCAGCCATTTTGGTCCATGGGTTCGGGTAGCTGCCATACAACTTCTTTTTTTATATGAGCATTACTCTGTACCTATTACAGCTGCGTGTCTGCAATTTTGCCAAAAGTAGTTTAGTTTTATGGCCAAAGTTTCTGCAAAATTTGGTTGGTCTAGTGGAGTGGGTTCGAGTAGCTGCCATACAACTTCTTATTTTATATGAGCATTACTCTCCACCTAATGAAGCTGGGTGTCTGAATTTTTGCCAACAATTGTTTAGTGTAATGGCCAAAGTTTCTGCAAAATTTGGTTGGTCTGCTGCAGAGGGTTCGAGTAGCTGCCATACAACTCCTTATTTTATATGAGCATTACTCTCCACCTAATGAAGCTGGGTGTCTGAATTTTTGCCAACAATTGTTTAGTGTAATGGCCAAAGTTTCTGCAAAATTTGGTTGGTCTGCTGCAGAGGGTTCGAGTAGCTGCCATACAACTCCTTATTTTATATGAGCATTACTGTCCACCTAATGAAGCTGGGTGTCTGAATTTTTGCCAAAAATTGTTTAGTGTAATGGCCAAAGTTTCTGCAAAATTTGGTTGGTCTACGACAGAGGGTTCGAGTAGCTGCTATACAACTCTTTATTTTATATGAGTATTCCACAACACTTAATAAAGCCAAAAGTAATTAACCGGATGATATAATGTATATGTTACGGTCATACGGGTATCCCAGAGTTGACACAGTCTACTCTACTACACTTTTCCTCGTTTTTTAATATATTTATTAAAAATTTTGGAATTCATTGGTGGTACAAACGTGTATTATTGACAGAGTGATGGAAATTTGTTACCAAATACATAAATAACTTAATATGCCTGCACCTTGAAATTCGAGAAAGTAGGATAAATAATCGTTATACTTATGTATTTTTATGACTGAAAATTAAAATTAGAAAATTATGAATTAAAATTGGAAAATTTCGGAAAAATATTTAGAATGGCGTTCAGTCGTATTGAATATCAATCACTTAAGAAAAAAATTATGAAAATCATTGGTAATTAGGTCTTGTAATATGCACTTAATTTTTACAGATCACATTATGATGATAATGATGATGATGATTCAATCTAACTATAAGTAAATAAAATATTCGTTAAGCCTTAATAGAAGATGGTGTTAATATATAAATCCTAATCAAATTTGACAAAATCGAAATATATTTAAATAAATACATATACTTACACTTATTTTCCCTTTGTCCAATCCAAAATAAAATATAAATTTAAAATTATATAAGTACATACTCGTATTTAACATATGTAATATAATTATTTAAATAAACATTTAAATTCTTAAGTATAAGTTAAAAAATAAACATCTAAATTACAAAAATATAAAATTTTTTTTATTTGTTTTGCAGCAACCTTATGTAATTTTTACCATATAATCTTAAAATAAATTCTTATTTTTTCCGTTAATCTGTCGATTAACTTTAATGTCTTCACAAAGTCGAAGAATTAATCCATAATATACTAATAATACCTTATAAAAGAGTATTTTCTTTAATGCACTTTTAATACCACCGCCGCGATAAAACGGTACAATTTCGACGAGAAGTTTCTTTAATATTTTTACATCCGCCCCCTCTCTCCCCGCAAATAAAATTATATTTCCAATATATAACTTATATATAAAATCCTCGATATTAAACCTAAGTGCTTTCTTATATATTTATACTTGTGTGTGTATATAAACTCTTAATCATTATACTCAAACTACAGTTTTATTACTGTAATAAAGGATAAGCAAACAGGAAAGAAAAAACTACGGATTTGGTATACAAAAAAGAAAAAAAAAAATACGGATACCAAAAACAACCCCTCTAATTTCCCTCTTCTATATTTTTAATACACCCTCTTACTCATTTTTTCTATCCCTTTCTTTTTATTACAGTTTAAAAACTTTATTTTTTATATATTCCTTCTCGTATTTTTAATGACCTCCCTCCCCCCCTCCATAAATGGTGGAAAATAAATGGGGTATTTTAATAAATAGATTTGTATATATTATAGCCGGAAAAATATAGTATAGGTGGCAATTTAAGTTGTCGTCGTCGTTATTTAAAAAATTTTTAATTGCACTTATAGGGTGTGGGTGTCAGTTATTGATCACTGTGACATAACTGCTATCGATTAAATCATTTTATTTTAAGATTGGCATAAGGGGGTTTTCGGAAACCAAAAAATAATGTAAAAAGATTTTTAAAATTATATTTTCGAAAAATTTCGAAATAAATCGAAAATAAATTAATCGAATGTACATCGTTCGGAAACAAAAGAACTTACCATTTTAAGTTAAAACTAAATACTTATTCATGTATAATAAGTTATGTTTGAAAATCCATCTTCGAACTTCGAAAATTTTAAAATTTGCATAACACAATATTGCAAACTAAGCATAGATTAACTGCATTATAAAATTATTTTCGAAAAATTTTTGCCAATCATTAGTAACAGTTTCCCCGAGAATGTATACTACCATTCAGTTACCATATTATAATAAAGTAAAAACTTTTAATTTTTCAAAATAAAAATGGCGATATAAAAAGTCGACAATTAACAACAAAAAAATATCGAACCGAATTAAAACGGAAGGAAACCTGAATGAAAAGTGAATATTTCTTTTTTTTTTATCCCTTTTTATATTTTTTGTTGTTGTTTTTATTTTTTCCACCATAATCCACTATATTACAGTTAAATTCAAAATCTTTCTTTCACTTATTCTCTTTCTTATACCTCTTAAAATAACGGTAAATTGACACTTTAATATTTTTATTTCTTTTTTGTTGGTGGTGTATGATTCGCGTGATTAAATTCGAAATTAAATTTTCGAAAAAAAAAAAATAGAAATAAAGACTTCTTGACTTTAAGTATAGGAAAAAAAATAAAAAAATAGGCGATAAGTATAATACAATAAACTTATATATACACCCCCTTAAACATTACCATCACTTATTCACCTCTAATCTATATATTCACCAAAAAATAAAAATAAATACACATACATACATACTTATTAAGACTTATTTTTTACTATAATCCTAATTTGAATTGACGTAATTTCCTTTAATTAATTTAAAAAAATAAAGAAAAAAATAAAAGAAATATAAGAATAAGTGATGAAAATTAGTTGGTAAAATGTTAATAACATTTAGTAAAAAAAAACACACATAATGGTATTAATAGAATTTCACGAATTTTCTTTTTGAAATTAAAATTCAAAGCAAGGAAATAAAAAGAATTGAATTTCAATTTTCAATATATTATAAGTACTTATGTATTATGCGGAATTTTTCAAAGTTAAATTGAATTTTCTTTAACATGAAAATTTTTAAAAAGGAAAATTTGAATGAAAAGAAAACTTTAATCCCTAATCCATCTTTACCATAAAATATGCTGAAAACCATTGGTAAAACATTTTCGTTAAATAGCTGCTCGAATTACGTGCAAATTAAGAAGATTATGATTAGTCAGAGACAATTTGTAAATATTATAATCTGGAGATCTGTTAAGCTTCTTCTTTAAAGTCTTAAAACCCATTAGTTTACAATAAATATGTTGTTTTTGTTTTTATTTTACAGGTAGGATTTCATATGGCCTCTTTACACCTAGGCATTGCTACCATACCAATACTTGTAAAGAAAGATTTTTTTTCCGGAAATCGAGTCCGCACATCCTCCATTAATTAAAAAATTTACATTATCTACATTACCTACTAAAATTATCTAGTAATATGATAATGTAGATTAAACCAAATTTTGCGCTGTTAACTGTTATGTTCGAGATTTGCATTAAAATAAAGACAGGTTCCCGGCTTAGATTAAAATCTGAACGACGCCTTTTCAATTATAAATTTTAATTATTATTTAAAATTATAGTTCTTAAAATCATTCAAAAATTTCAATCTATTTTATTAGAGCATTATTAGATAAAATTAAAATGCCGAATTTTTTGAATTATTTAACTTAGTTTTTTGTTTACACACTTGAAATGCCATTAGCTTAATATGAGATTCTGTTATTAAACTTAACATTCTTTTAGTTTTGATAAAATCTTAACCTATCATTAAATTTGACAGCGTGTATTAAGACCTTTATAGTAAAAGCTAAACTTGTCAGCAGTTAAGTGACGGTAAAAATACTTGAGGGTGCTATTCCAATTCACAACATAATTTCTCTATTCTGTTTTATAACAGAAAACGACTTTTTGGTGTTGTAAAGATGTTTCCTGTTATAGTAATACTGCCATTGTATTTAACTACTACAAAACTACAAATCGATTTGGAAGTGTCAAAAAATCAAATTTTTAAGAAATGCATTTATGAAATGGATTTTCTTTTTTTTGGAGGTAATCAAAATGTCAATTAATATTTTGTTTTCAATAATATTTATTATTTAAGAATGATAATAGTGATAGAAATATCAATACTAATATGTAATTTTATTTATATTATTTTAAAAATACTTTATAGTACCCATTTTAAATTAGTTAAATATTTGAAACCAAACCCACAAAATATCAAAAAATTACCAAGAATTCTTGAATTAAATATCAAGAATTCTAGTCTACTATGAACTTAATACAGAACTTACTAATTAAAAATTAAAAATAAGGGAAATTCCTTTTGTTTTTATTACCTAACGTAAAATAGCTCATATTCACATTATTTAATACTAACAATTATATTCAAGACAACTGGTCTTGACGTGTTGTAATGTTTAATAATGTCACACACAACCCTGTTATGAATTGGAATACCTATATTTCAACACAACATAAGATAAAAATAATGTTTTGTCGTTTTGACAGTTAATTAGGTTGTGTTATGAATTAGAATAGAGATCGACAAAAATGTTGTCTATAGCAACCATATTTTATGTTGTGTTGTGAATTAGAATAGCACCCTTAATATCTGTAGTCTACTAACTTCAATTTTATACTAGAATTTTTATACTATAAATATTATTTAGTGAATAAGAATAAAAACCAAGTTAATTCCAAATATTTTCTAATATAACTAAGATAGCTTCAAGTACAAATGCCGACTGAATTAAGGATTTTTATAATACCAAAATATATATAGTCTGGTATTATGACTTATGCATTCGAAGTACTTTATTTAAAAAATATACTGATAATTTTTATACCCGTATGACTATATAGTCAAAGGGTATAATGAATTTGCCAATACGTTTGTGACGCAGAGAAGGAGGGGGGGTAGATATAGACTCAAGTGTATAGATCGGATCAGAATCGAAAAATAAATCGATTTAGCTATGTATATCCGTCCGTCATCACGATAACTCAAAAAGTAAAGGAGCTAGGATTATGAAATTTTCACAAATTTGTTTTTATGCAAAAACCGGAATCGCTATTTAAATTCAGCGATTTTGGTCCACGGGTTCGAGTACCTGCCATACAACTTCTAATTTTATATGAGCTATACCTATGGAAGCTGCGTGTCTAAAATTTTGTCAAAAATAGTTAAGTATAATGGCCAAAGTTACTGCAAAATTTGGTTGGTCTACTGCAGAGGGTTCGAGTAGGTGCCATACGATTCCTTCTTTTATATGAGGATTACTCTACACCTAATAAAGCTGAATGTTTGAAATTTTGCCAAAACTAATTAACCGAGTATATAATGTATATGTTACGGTCATGCAGGTATCCCAGAGTTGACACAGTCTACTCTACTACACTCTTCCTCGTTTAAAATGAATACAATAATAATATAAGAACATTTAATCGGGTTATTGGTCTTGTAATCGCAAAATATTGATAAAGGCTTTATTGGAAGAAAATATTATACCAAAGATTAAACGCAATTTTATTTATTTATGTCAATTTGTGTTTTAAGTACTAAGTATTTAAAAATTACTTAACAATATTATTTACACATATATATATGTATTATTTAATAATATTTTTAAAATTGAAAAACGAAAGCTTTGATAACAATATAACAAATTAATTGTCAATAATAACAATTACTAAAATTACTTAATTTCTAAACATTACTTAAGTAATCAATAAATAATACCGGAAAATAGTAACGGAATTTATAATTTATGTATGTTAAATTGATTACTGATTAGTAGTCAGTTAAATTATTTAATTTAAATTTGTATTAATTGAAGTTTTCAAAGTTGATTGAAGTACTTTCTAGCAATTTGGAAAATTATTAGTAGTTAAAAATCGCAAGATCTTCTAATATAACTCTTACTATATTAGTCGAACCTTTCATTACTATGTTAAGGTTTTCAAAAAAAAAATTCAGTAACTGTAATTGAGATTATAATGGAGGTAACTTTTTCAATTGATAAAAATTAATAAAATATTAAAACAACTTAATATTTAACTATTTATTATTTAAAGGGTTAATTTAAATTGACCATAAATTACCATTTTGAATATCAAATAAAGACAATCGTGTCAATCTAGTCTATATTTAGGTCAGTCTTTTTTTTTACCATGAGAAGTTTATTAACTCTAAAATTTTCAATAACATTTAAGAACGTCACAATATAATAACGGTAATTGTAGAAAAATTCAAATGAAAATTATTAAATAAATTTTCAGAAAATTTTCTTGAAATTTTTTCTTGTTCTTTAATTAACTTTAAATAAGTTTTTATAAAAGCTTTTTACTGAGTACTTGTAATCGTGCAAAGTATTGTAATCGTTAAAAATTGTCAATTTAAAGACAAGTCAAAAACTTATAATTCGTTCGATTAGTGATTTTATTTAAATTAGCCTAATCTTCCAGCCGAATAACTGAAAATTATCAAATAAAGATAAAAACTCAAACTTTTAGCGTTTCTCAATCCACATTTTAGTCCGATATTGTGATATGATACTGCTTTTTGTGTTAGGAATGCTGAATCTTTTTAAAAAATTAGAGTTCATTCCAATCAAAATCGCAGTTGTTTTATTAAGCAACCGTAAACTCCGATTTGCATATCAATTATAGATAATAGATCAGCACAAATTCCGAGCCGCCGGGCTTCATCCTAGAGTTTGATTTTAAAAGAGTATGGTATATGTGTGTTAAAGTCTCACACAACAGAAAGGAACTGGGTGCAGCTTCAATGGGTGGCTTTTAATGCTCTCAGCAGATTCTCGCTAAATAAAAAATGTATATATATATATAAGATTCTGAAAAGAGATTTCGGAGTTGAACTCAAATCCAAAGAATTCAGTTTTAATAAAAATGTGTTTATTGTATTAATTTGAGAGTTTCTGAGTAAGGAGAAAAAATTTTAAGCTGAAAATTAAGCTTGCTAGAGAAAATAGGAGTTGGATAACTCGTTGAGCACTCGTTTAGTACTGGAAAATCTAATAAACGAGAAAATCAACGGGTTAACACTATCTTTTTAATATTATTAATAATTTAATAAATCATTGTAAATATAGTTTAATCAAGGTTAAAGTTAATTTTTAAAAAAAAAAAGACAACACAAAAGTTAAAATTAGATTGTCTAGTATTAAATTAGAAAATAATAATAGATTATTCAATATATTTATTAAAATTATTTGATTTTAAAAATAAAACTTATAGAATAATACGGCGCCATAACTAAGGTTAAAAAGTTCGGAACGGAAATTATATAGTAATAAAATTTTCTCACAAAAAGCTTATCTCTTTTATAAAATATATTTACAAAATAGAAATTTATTATAAATTATGTAATAAATAGTTACAATTTGTTTTTTTTTTGTTGTTTAGTTAATGTAATTAAATACTTAATTTAAAATGCTTTTGAAATTTAAGTTTAATTAACTTGAATATTATATTTAAAATTGAATAATTCATTAATAGAGTTTATGCGCTTTGCAGTATATACAAGTTTTATAAAAATATTATAGTTAGGTTGTTAAGTAGATTTTCGTTGATTGTATTTGGAGGGCTGGATTTATTGATGCCCTATTCGTCTTATTTTTATTGAAAAAAACTAACTCTAGATAAAATCAAATAAAATCAATAGTTTACGAATGAATATTACATAATGCAGTTATGATATGCTACAATTATTAAATACAACAAAGGCAGAATAATGCAGTAAATTTTTAAATACAAGTAATCCTTTAATCCACAAATGCGTGAATACACTTTGTGTAAAAAAAATGAAACACTAAAAGTGCTCAAAACTTACGGTAAATGCATTTTAAATTTAGGGTCAAAAAAATCTGATAATGGAATTTTTGCACGAATACTATCATCCAGCTGTTATCTTGGCAAGATCTATAACTTTAAATTGGCGAAACTTAGTCTTAACCTAGAGCTTACTAGGTCATCCCTAACCTAGGCAAACCTAGAGCTCATCCCGCTTTAGTATTTTCCTACTTTTGAAATCCTTTGTGGTAAGGAGGATCAGTGATACAATGGCGGCATTTCTGATGTCAATCAACTATTTGAACGATTTGCAGTTCATTGAAAAATCATTGACATTCAAAAGATTGTATTTAAAATAATACCAACATAACCTCACAGCTGTTGTAATGGAGAATATTTGAAAAACGAGGAAGATTATAGTTGCCCTTGTCAACTTTTAGATACCCGTGCATACCCACTAACCGTTATTTATTTCCTCTATGCTATTATAAATATTACAAAAAAAATATAAGAAAGTAAAATAGTTAAAAAAAAATTTACCTTTTTATCCCATAATTTTAGCTTAAAAAAAAAATTAAATTTTTAATTCCATTATACTACCATAATTTTTGCTTAAAAACAAAAAAAAAAAAAAAAAAACAAAAAAAAAAAATAGCCCGCCCTAAAAGTTGGTCCGAGTGATGTCCAACTTTGCCAACTAACTTGCCCTATTACTTTATCTGCCCAGTTTTGATTTTAACCTCGTAGCTTCATTAGATTCACAGTTATCGAATTGATTACTTTGTATGACAGTTGCCCGAAAACGGGGCCGTAACATTTTGAAACTTCATATAAGTGCTCGATTCATTATATAACTAACAGTGTGTAATTTTCATCCTCGTAGTATAATCAGTTTTCAAGAAATTCATATTGGTGCAAAAAAGTTGTATGGCAGCCCCCCGAAAATGAAGTCGTAACATTTTGAAACTTCATATAAGTTCTTGATTCATTATAAAACTAACCGTGTGTAATTTTCATCTTCCTGGTATAATTACTTTTGAAGAAATTCATATTGATTTAAATAGGTTGTGTGGCAGCTCCCCGAAACCTTGATCTGGTATTAACCAAAAAAAATAGGGAACCTAAAAAATGTCCCAAAAATGTTTTGTGTGAATTTCAAAACTCTTGCTCTAATTTTTCAATTCCATCTCTTATAATTAATTTTTAATTCACAAATATATTCAACTTAAGCCAAATCAACTTCATATTATCATATTCATATAATAATCATCATGATAGATAATACTCATCATATACATATAAGATTCATCATATATATTCATAATTATCTATCAATATCAATAAGCCATTTACTTAAAAAAATCTTTGTCTTCTTTTTTTTTGCTTATCTTAAATAAACTACGCATCATTTAAATCATATGAAATTCTAACTCGAAAACTTTATCTACTTTTTGTAACAAAAACAAAAAACAAAAAAAAAACAAAAAAACAAAAACAAACAAAATTCATATAATTTCATGTTAAATACTTGATGTTAAAATTTTTGTATGAAAATATTGGAGTTAAAAAAGTTAGCTGTTCGAGAGCTACCCGAAGTTTTGGTCCGATCTTAACCAAAAAAAATAGGGAACCTAGAAATTGATTGAAAAATATTTTGTGAAAATTTCAAAACTGTAGCTCTTATAGTTTTTGAGTTATCGTGCTGACACACAGACGGACGGAGGGACGGACGGACGGACGGACGGACGGACGGACGGACAGACACACATAGCTAGATCGACTAATTTTTCGATTCTGAGCCGATACGTACTCTTGACACTATATCTAGCTCGTCTAGATCGATGCGTTACAAACGGAGGAGCAAATCTAATATACCCGATGTCATATATGTATGCACGGGTATAAAAAAAGGAATAACACTCCTGCATATGTTTTTACATCGAGTACAAGCACTGAAGAAGTCTACTTATCGTAGACGAAATACTGGTATTTGTAAAAATAAATAATTTTAGTAAAATTAAAAGGAAACTACGCGTTTTTTTTATTTCTGATACGTCAATGATTTTTCAATGACCTGCAAATCGTTCAAAAAGTTGATTGTTAAAATACAGAGTAAATTAATATTCAAATAATTTTCAAAAAACCAATCGATATTTAAAAAAAAAATCGATAAAACATGAATCATGAAATTGCAATTTTCGAAAAAACGAGAGATTATATAATATTATTATTATTAATATAGAATTACATATTAATATTTAATAAAAAATTTTTTAATAAATCGATTAAATACACACCTGATAAAAACGTGTAAATATATTATTATAAAACAAATTAAAATTTAATTAATTGTAAAATAATAGTTATTTTAGTGTAAATCGGATGTGTGATAAAATTTTATAATAACAATTATAAAATCAAACAAATCCCAAAATGAATCATTTTTAAAATCATTTATTTATATAAAAATAAACTATCGAATTAAAACACCATTTTTTGATTTTAATATTCACTAATGTCCAACTATGTATTTATTTTTTATGCAAATACATAATTTTCCATTTTTCAATAAAACAAACTGACATTTTGCAAAATAATAAAAACAAAAATAAACACTTAAACGCATAAATCAAGGTTTAATTTTCGACAAAAAATGTAAATTTCACACAATACATTATCATCTTCAGTACATCACATATGTACCTACATATACGAGTACTATACTAGTACAACAATGTTATTAAAATTTTTATGAGTATTAAAATTTACGATAATTGCTTCAGTGATTAACTAACCAACTGCAAAGACAAATTATTATTTACGGATGTCAATTAATTTTGTATATATATATATATATATATATATATATATATATATGTATGTTTGGTCAATAAATAGTTAATTTAATTTATGTTTTTTATATATTTTTGCAAATTATGGAAAACAAATGTATTTTTTTTTTTAGAATTAACCAGAGATTTTTTTGTGATCATGGATTAATTTAGAAAATTAAAATTATTTTAATGTATCAATAAAATAAAAAATTTCCCCATTTGTCAAGATTTAATATTTTTTACTGTATTACTGGGTTTTTTTTACTGCAAAAATTTAACTTGGAAATTAATGCATTTCTTAGAAGAGAATTTTAAATATAAATTATAAGAATTACTAATTATATGTCTCTGATATTAAATGCGATATTAAGTTGATTATTAAGTACTATATAAGTACAACAGAAGATATGAGAATTCACAATAGATTTTATAATATTGGAATTGTCAATGTAATATAAAGTGACATATTATGCCTATTGAGAATGGTGAGAACTGACAGTTGAATAATTTTATTAAAACAAATATGGTTATGTAAAGATTTTGTGATAATCAAGTTATAGCATAGGTTCAGGGATCAACACTGCATAATAATGAGTATATTAGGTATTGTGAATACGATGTTCAAATATGTACATATTTTTTTTATTTATTAATTTATGTGATATGACAATCAATATAAACTTTATTTTTAATATTCACTTTATATAACAATATAAGGATGCGTTTATGTTGAAGCTGCAATAAGTGATAAGAGCGTCAGTTAATTCTGTAGTAACTGTAGCAGAATTTTATCAAGCTATGTATATATACCTATTAATAAGTTGAACAATTATTTAATTAAAGTTTTAAAGTAACAGTTTCATGATTCATTTACGAAAATAAAACCATTAACTTTTCGAAATTAACATTTTTAAATTTTAATGAAATTTTTATACAAGTTAATTTAAATGAAAATTACATATTTTCATAATTTACATTTACAACAGATAAATTTGTAGAAAAAAATACATACAAACAACTGAAAATAGAATTGAATTTTTTTTTATCAAATAAATTTAAATAATAAATGAAAAGTATAGAATAATTGTAAATTAGAATTTTTGTTATGGTAATTGTAACTACTACAAATTTTTAATCAATAACAATGATAGATTGATTAATAACTTTTTTATTTTATTCGGACAATTGAATAAAAGCAATACCAAAAACAATAATCAAATCCCAAACTTAGAGGAGGCCTAATTCCAATGCCGAATTTACAAAATTCTCTGGCCTACATAGGAGTTCTATTTGTGATAAAATTTTATATATTTTGTATAAGTATTTAATTATATTTTTATATTTAGTTACAAGATAAAAATCTGTGAGATATATTTTTAAAATTAAAAGTTAGCTTTAATGTTCATATCGCATTCTGCATTATAGCCAAATGACAAATAGCACATAAATCATGTCGAACACCTCAAAAGATTTTTTAGTGAAATTCAAATACTCTTTTTCAGAATGAGAGGTTGACACTCTAGCCGCTATAACAGCAACCCGTTAAATAACACCAATGGATTTTTATATTGCAATAAAGCGTTTACAGTCGACTAAATTTATAACCTAATCAAATGCGTAAGTTCTATTGATACAAATTAATGGGAATACCAATTGAATAGACTATTGGACCATTGGACATGCCCCCGCTCAAGTAATTTTCTTCATTTTAGAATGAACTATCGAATCGATTAGGAATAGCTTGACTCAGCTAAATTATATTATTTAAATGAACTACTTTTGTCACAATTTTTATCTGATATCCCCAGAAATCAGAACCGATATAGTTGTGTGACATTAAATTCATTTAAAATTACACATAATAGTTTTAATTTCATTTAAAAAAGTTCATTTAATATAGTGTATGTCACCACCGGCTTATTAAGTTAATTGTTAACCATCAATTACAAAATAAAAATTAAAAAAAACAAAATTAATAGAAAAATTTTAATTATTATTTAAAAACGAAAAAAAAAAAGCAAAACAAGAAAAACCCCATAATTTTTTTTTAACATGCAATTCACAATGTATACAGACTCTCTAAACAAACGAATTAATTAATTTTATTTCCGTTACATTGTCATTTTTATTTTGCCGTTTTTTTTTTGTCGTCGTTTTCATCATTATCGTCATCACCTATAAACATTTTTAAAAAAAAAAAAAATGCATTGCTAGTTGTTATAATATATTTAACTTATAATTAACTGCATTTGCAAAGAAAATTGTTTACATAGTAATTTTAATAATAATATAGAGTTAACTAAAAAAAGATTACTTAAATATAGTTAAAAAAAAAATTAGTCATTAAAAACGTATTATAAAAGTAATGTAAAACTATAACTTTTTGATATTTTGTATTATTAAAATAATAATAATTTTTTTTTCAATTTACACTAAAATACAAAAGATAATATTAATGGATAGAAAAAAATGTAGTTTTAAAATTTATATTGTTTAAAACAATTTAATTCTATGTTGAAATTCACACGTTCACTATATATTATATTAAATACAAAAATGATGTCATACATGCTTAAACTGCATTTTGAATAAAAAAGTGCAGAACTTTCAGTTTACATGTATATTATGTAAAATAAATATTTAAAAAATGTGACATTTTTAAACAAATTCCAAATACTTATGTTAAACTTTTCAAAATATTTTATTCCAAGGTTGGATTCTTTATTTTTTTTTTTTTTTTTTTTTTTGACATTAGGAATCGATTTTTTTTCGATTAATCATGTATTTTCTTTTGTATTTTCGTATCCCTTAAATAAATTGTCATTTTTTGTAAAGACATTAGCGATGGAAAAAATAACGGAAATTTTTCTATTCTATTGTCGATTTTGATTTTGCTATCTGTCAAAAGTAAACAAGTTGTGTAATATGAACAAGATTTTTTAAAACATGTTTATATATTGTTAAAAATGAGATTGTAATATCTATCAAAAAAAGTAAACGAGTTGTGTTATATGAACAAGATTTTTAAAACATGTTTACCCTTGTTTAAAATAAAATTGTTATATCTGTCATAAGTAAACAAGTTGTGTAATATGAAAGAGATTTTTTAAAACATGTTTATATATTGTTAAAAATGAAAGTGTTATATCTGTAAAAACAAATCAAGTGTAGTATGGACAAAATTTTTTAAAATATGTTTACATCTTGTTACATGAAATTGTTATATCTGTCATAAGTAAACAAGTTGTGTAATATGAACAAGATTTTTTAAAACAAGTTTACATCTTGTTAAAAACGGATAAGGTATCACAACTTAGTTGTGTAAAACTAAATCTTCCTCATCTGACAAGGCAAATACTGGTTGGGGGAAAACATATTTTTGGTAATTAAAATGTTTTAACTGTAAGTCCCTTAATTTTCAACATTAAACTTTCCGTCTAAAAATTCGCCAATTTTATCACTACCACATTGCATAAATTTTCATTTAAATATTTTCAATTAAACGGAACTTCTTACAAAACAAAGTATTGATAAAAAAAAAAAAAACCCATTTCCTGTTTTAAGTGTAAACTATATATTTAAATTTTTTTTTTTTTTAATGTAAAATTTCAAATAAAAATTATTCCAATCAATTTTCTAGTTACTTTTTTTTAAAATATTTCAAAAATATTTTTTTTAACAGCATCAATTAATCAAAAAAAAAAAAACAACAAAAAATTAAAATAAAAAACATAATAAAAATTTTTAAAAAATCTGGAAATTTCAACAGAAAAATAAATTGAAAAAAACGCGATTTTCTGGGCAGCTGTTAAATGTACATATTTTTTTTTTATCATGACTTCCTCACTTTAATTTTTAACAAAAAATAGTCGGTAGTAGTGAGTACAATAATGACAATATTTCATGGAATTTGAACGCGTAAAACGCAAAGTAAATATAATGAATGATACACAAGTGTGAAGATGAGTATTTTTTTTTTTTTTTTTATTATTTTTTCAGATTTTTAATTTTGATTTTATTTTATTTTATTTTTTTTTTGCGTTCGTACGTTTTTTTTATTTCAAATCGTTTTTTACACTTGTTATTTTTTATTATTATTTTGCGTTCCACTCTAATTAATTTTGTTTAATAAAAATAATGAAAAATATCGCAGAGAATTGAAAAAACTTAAAATACTTATGAAAATAATAAAAAAAAAATATGATTTATGTGTGCAATGGTAGAATACAAAAACTCATGAATACTTAAGTAATATTTTATAAAAATATATAATATAAACAAAGTTCTAGTAAAAACTTTAAAATAAATTAGTTATACATATTTTTTTAATATTTTTAATATTTATTTATTTAGTTGTTATTTGTAAAATGAATGAATGAAATTAGAATCATTAGAAAATTATGAAAAATGCTTATAAAATTCTTTTTCATTAATTTGAATTTAAATTGAAAAAAAAGAGATTTTAGAGTAGATTATGTAGACCCGCCTGCATGAACGTAATAATATTATCCGATTGATTACTTTTGGCAAAATTTCAGATACTCAGCTTTATTAAATATTAGGTTATGATCATATTAAAATAGAAGTTGTATGGAAGTTATACGAATTGTCAGCGTAAATGCAGCTCTTGTATCGAAACAAATTTGTGAAAATTTTAAAATCCGAATCGTGCAGGACGGACATACATAGCTAAATCAATTTACTTTTCAATTCTGACCCATTTCCATATACACTCCAGTCTATATTTACCCACCCTCTTATACAGTGTCGTTAAACGTATAATGGCAACTTTTGTATACGCTTTGACCTAAGTTTGCAGACCCTACAAAAATCCCTTATAATTACTACAAGATTGATGTGAAATTTAACTAAATTTAAATTACATAAATAATAAGTATATTATATAAAACTTTCTAGAATATATCTTGCAGATAAATCGGATTTTCAATTTGGAATTGTCTTCTGTTTACTCAAAAATTTAAAATCCATAAAGTAAATCTTCTACTTCATCTGCAATTAATGAAATATAGTTTAGTAATATAGGGTGGGACAAAAGTCACCATGAGGTTTAAAAATTAATTTTTCGTTTATATATTTTTTTTATTTTTTTTTTTTTTCAGTTTATATAAATAAAACCTGGAGAATAAATAATGGAGAGATTTACAACTGAACAAAGAACCAGAATAATATAATTTCATTATTTAAATCAGCGATCAATTATTTTAACCCAAAGAAAATCTGATTATAAGTGATTAGACTCATTTTCATTTAAATAGCTTGTTAATTAGCAGAACTATAGGTTCTGGGGCTCCGAAAATCCAAGAGATATCATCAACGCCCATTGCATCCCATTAGGTATGTAGTATGGTGCGACATTACCTCTGAAAAAATCGGTTTATGATAAAACATTTTTTACGTACTGCTCTGGAAAACAAATCTGAGATGTGGTTTCAGCAGTATGGAGCCACTACCTACACCGCCTGAGAAATAATGGCACTTTTAAGGCATATTTTTAGAGAGCGAATAATTCCCAGAAGTTCGGAGACTTTTCAGCATCCCACTATTTTCTTTGGTGCTGTTTGAAGGAACGAATATATGTGAACACGCCCGAGACAATCCTTGAACTCAAGATCAACATTGTTGCATATAAACTATGGAAGTCATAATCAACTACTGAAAAATTAAATTAAAATGAGTAACACCAACTTAAAACACTAATTAAAGAAAAAATATATGAGGGACAATTAAAAATTGATCAATTTCAATCAATTTATTATTTCTCAATTTTATTTATTATTTTAAGACTAATAATATAATCAATCTCAAAAAAACCGTATTACAAAACTCCAGTTTAACGGAATATTATAAATTATGTATTCGTTTTTTTTGTTTTTTTTTTTATTTTAACGCAGATAATTATTCAGGTGTAAAAAATATCGCAGGTGTTATAAAAATATATAAATAAATGGATATCATATAATTTTTTGGAGCAGAACATAAAAACAGATGACACATTTTATTTCTTATTTATGAAAAACACAAACTAAAAAAATCTGTATGAGTACAAAGAAACCAAAAAATTTTTAAAAAAATATTCTTTTTAATGAGTTGTTTTTATCGGTTTTTTGTGCAATCAATATACAACTCATAAAATGATATTGATACAATAAATGATTGCACGCGACTGTATGGTATCAAATATCTACGAGTACAAAAAATAAAACACAAATATTTCAAATTTCATAACAGATTTATGCAATTAATTAATCAATCAGATGAAGAATTTTAATAAGTAAATAAAAAACTTACAAATTTCAAATCTTTTTTTTTACAAGATTATAAGAATTCGTTTATACTTATAGACTTCGTTCTAAATTCGATAATTAATTGAAGAAAATTGGATCATAAGTAGGTATTAAAAATTTTACAATTTAATTTGTATATTATAAGATGTATGTTTTAAAATTTTAAAAGAAGTATTGATTCCATTTTAAAATTTTAATTTTGGCCTGGGCGATATTGAAACCACCATACTAATCAAATATGTACACAAGTTTTTATTTTATAAAAATTATGTATTTTATAATGATTCATTAGAGATTTGATTAGTTAAAATTATTAACTTATCAAAAAAATGAATTAGTGACAAGTGATTGGTTCAATAACGTCCTGGGCACAATTTCATTTACAGTGCCTTTGTTATTTCTTTTTCTTATAATATAAGTTCTAAGAATCTATTAGAACTTTATCAAATTAATTATTTCAAATAGATATTTTAAAAATATATTTTACATTTATGTGTATTTTACATAGGTATTTAATTATCACCCCTATTCTAAATTCCCTCGTACAGCTACGTCGGATATAATCTACGAGAAAAGCTATTCTCAATTCCGACTTAACGTTACGAAAAGTGCAAAAATCTACGAAAGAAATATTCATTTGTAGCATATTCGTATTTCTTATATTAAAATTTTTAAGGGTAAAATAACGAAAAAACTAGACATAATCAAAATATTAAAAATTTATTTATAATTAATCTTAAAATACTTTTTTCTCAAAATAATATTCAAATATTATTTGAAAATTCATACAAATTTGAAAAAAAAATAATCATTATTTTTACTTAGAAAATTGAATTCAAACGTCAAAGTTGCCATTGCAGATTTAATTGTCTACGAGGGAATTGGGAATCGCTAAAACTTTTTGTTCGTAGCGTAGCCAATTTTTCGTAGAAGTTCTACGAGGGAATTTAAATAAAAAAACAAATTTAAAAATTTTTTGAAATGACTGTAAAAATTTATTATGTCTTATAATACAATCATGATAAGAATTAAAATAAACGTATATGAAGTCATCGTAGAAGAATATAGTACTAATTTAGGGCCTGAAGCGGCAAATACTAATAAAATATCAAAAAAAAAGGTAAGAATATAACTTAATTATAAAAAATTCTGAGTATAAGAAGTAGCCATTTAAAAAATCGCCTTAACCCAAAAAGTCTAAATCAAAATTCATAAATTAGGTGGGTATTAAAAAAACAAAAAGCAAATGTAAGACAGTATTAAAATTTTGAATACAGCATTGGTATATTAATTATTCAATTAAATGCAACGCAAGTCTTTACTATACACGATAAACGTAATTAAAATTCAAAATCAGGAATAATTTCTTAAAAATATTAAAAAAATTTAATATAAATTTTAAAATAGAAATTTCAAGGTGAACATCAGAAACTTGTAACATTTCCAAAATCCAACCCAACACACCAAATATAAACTCTTCCTAAAAACACAAAAAAAAAAATCCATAAAAAAACTTAATTACTTAATTATATTTTGTTAAAAGTTGTGTTCATATTTAATAATAATCTATTTAAAGGGTTAAATAATTTCTGAACATGACTAAAATAAAAAAAATTTTCATACGATCGTAAAACGCAATTACAAAATAGTTTAGTAAAATTAATTAAAAATTTTGTCGAATATTTGCACGTACATATATTTAAAATATATATAAAGAAAGTTGACAATAAAAAATGTCATTCAAAAACTCATCAATGTCAACAACTCATCACTTGACATGTACACTATACATACTGTGTACTACTTACATGTATGTAAAATATTAGGCAATATTTTAAATTAAATACTAATCACATATTAATTTATAATAATTATTTAATCTAAATATTTTTAAATCAAAACATTACTAATTAAAGTAATGATATATTTTGTAATAAAATTTTTTCGCATGATATGAGAAATCATATAACGATTTTATTTAAAAACAAAATCACTGTATGCAATACTTTTTAAATTATTAATCGATTCATAAAAGGCATCTCTAAAATCGAATTCAAAATACATCGTTAAACCTTATGTAATTAATATAATTACTCAATTTTAATATTTTAAAATGCGCATTTATTATTCAATATTTGGTTGAATATGCAAAAGTTAAAATTAATTTTTTATTAGAATATATTTAACGAAGATTAAATTTTTTAAAAGTAAAGTAAAGATTGAAGAATTGTAGTTGTAATGTTCTTACCACATGTTAAAAAACACTCTTCAAATTTGTTAAGATATTCTGTAAGTTCTTACATAAATAAATGCAACAAAATTCAATTGCGATTCGTTTGGTATGCAAAGGAAATTTATACAACGTTTAACACCTGATTACTGATATGCTTCGCATTATTATAGTCGACAATCGACATTATAGCTTTACTCGATTACTATTATATTTCCTTAGTACTGTAGAGTTAAATATGTCTAACTCGATAAACTTGGTCAATTCTTATTCAATTAGCGTTTTTTTTTTTTTTAAATTTAAGCATAGATCTGAGCCCGTTCTGAACAAAATGAGAAAGCTCTGGGAGCATGAACAGAGCAAACTCAGAGTGCTTAGATTTAGTAAAAAAACTCGATTTGAAAAAGCTGTCATTTTTATTTTAGTTACGCTTTAAATTGTCAAAAAATTAAATTAAATTATTAAAATTAAATTAAATTAAAAATGAATAACTTAAAATAAACAAAACATCTTGACTTTTATTAACAATGTATAAAGTTGCTAGTGCTTATGTATTTATTATAATTTTAATTGTAATAAATGTAAAATAAATAAATAAAATAATAATCTTAAACAAACGTCAAAACGTATATTTGAACTGAGCACGTAGATTTTGATATAATCGAAATTATTAGATGCATCGAATTTAAATGCTGTCAAAACTTCAAAAGCCGAGGTTTGTGTAATATGAACCGAATTTTTCAGAACTAGTTTACTTCTTATTCAACATTCACAGTATGAACCAAGTATTAGCACTTTATTGTCAATAGTTACAATAAAAGCTACAATTGAATAAAATCGCTTATAAACATTCTTGCAAATATTCATCAAAATTAACACGCAATTCAATACTAAATATTAACTGAATGTTAATTAAAAACATTCATTATTTTTAATAAAATTTTTTTAAGGAAATGTGCTTATTAAAAATTAATAATTTTTTTTTTTAATTAATTTTAACTGATTCTATATGGTACAACAATATAATTGTCGCAATTAATTAGAAAAAGATAAAAAGTTTCAATTTTTGCAAAAAAAAAAACAACAAAAAATTAATAAAAATTAATAAAAAAAAATATTACAACCAAACTGAAAACCGAAAAAACCGCGACAAAACCAAATATATTTATCTCTTTCAGATCGATTTAATATCACAGTTTCATATATATGACAAAAAAAAATGAGCTAATTGAAATTTGAGATCATATATCGTATAAAGAATACCATCATATTATTATCAACATTATAATAAATATTGTGAATATAATTCTTTTAAAACAGGGTGATTTGATAATAAATTTAAAAAATCAAATTAGTATTATATTAACTCGAAAAATATGTTCCAAAGGCAATAATATTGTTTTAATAAGAAGTACTGCACTGTACACTGAACATAATATTCTAACGGTTATTCTGGTTATCTTAATCTTGGTCTCAAAATTTCTATGGCTATAGCTAGACCCAAATTAGTTAAGACAAACGTTAATGAGTACACAGTATCTTAACTCTTGCAAAATATTTGGGAAACTCCACTTTCAAAGGATCATTTTATTTTCAAGTAACTTTTTTAATTTTATTTTGACAGTTTATCATTAAATTTTATCAAACGTCAAAGCTTGAAAAATTAAAAAATGGAGCAGTAGGTGTTTATTTGTCTATAGTGTCATGAAAGCTTTGTACTGTACTTATAGCATAATAAAAAATTTCTATTTAAGTTCTTGAAATGTCAAAAATGAGCGCAAGACCATAA